>JAFVLL020015917.1:0-52183 GCA_021397915.2 Tor tambroides | reverse complement strand
AGCCTGATAAATGCTGCATAAACTTCATTTATTGTTCTTTTGTGAACCTCATTTCAAACAATTTCCCCTATAGGGAGGTTTGATGCCCACAAGCTGTGCAAGCACCTTCTGAATTATGTGACTGACCAGAGCCGCTATTTAAAAGATTAGCAGCGATGCACATCGAATGCAATTCTGACAGATTTTTAGTCGTATTCACTGACATGATACAATATTACCGAGCCTCTAGCTTGAGCATTGCTCAGTTGATCATGCGTATTAGATATGTAGTGACGTTTTGCAGTCAAAAGCTACAGTTGACTCAGGTATTGCCATTAAGGGCTGTATCTGCTATTGCCTCTCGTCCTCAATCCCCTCACCTGTGTCTTAATGTAGCCTTAGAACTGCATTTATGGATGGAACATAAAGTATATCTGGCCTTAAAATATGCACTATTAACCACAACATGCAAGTCTCTACAAATCAGGCCATATGTTTTTGCCATAAAACTACCTCCTGAGAATGTAGGAGTGTCCTGGAACTGACAGATGGCTTTTTTTTTTTTTTCTCTCCAAATTGTACTCTGTAAGTTGACAATCCATCTTTTTCTTTTCTTTTTTTCATAATTAAGTTACAGTTGAAATTCCAGGACACTCTTGTTGAATTTTTTTTTTTTTTTTTTTTTTTTAACCATATTCATGCTAGTGATGGAAAAGCCAAGCAACCAAAGTTTCTATTCGAAGGCTTTCTTGCACTGCGTCGTGGTGTCAAACCTCCCTCTCACATCAGCAATTTATCTTTCATTTAACCTTATGTTTGCTCCTTTATAACATGCCAAATTAAATTTACTGTCATTCCTGTCATGAATTCTCTCATTTCTGATTGATGTTTGCATTCACTGCTAAGCTCCTTGTTGTTGTTGTTGTTGTTGTTGTTTCTTGATAATGTAAAGTGTGAGCTCTTTCTTTTTTTTCTTTTTTTTCTTTTTTTAAACAAATAAAATTACAAACCAAGATATGCTGTAAACCCTGCTAAGACATAATGTGAAAACGTATCATTTAATATAGCTCACTTTCGCTTGACTGTGTATTGCATCATTTAATAAACTTTAATTTCCTCTGACTGCGGTGTCTTGTGTTTTAAATGTTTTATGCCAGATTTTTAACTTCTAGCTATGATGTTTTTGGACATGCTGGCCTCTGCTAATGTCTGCTGCTTTTGACAGCTTTTTTTCCATTCCTGTTTGCTGAGATCATATTGGCCTTTAAAATCCCTCTACACTTATGTTTTCTAGATCTCCAAACAACCATCTGTAAGTAAAGGCAGATTGTGTGGATTCTTGCAAACCTCAAAACAATGTTGCCTGAGGCCAAAACTGGTGTTTACTCTCTCTTCTCACACTACAGTACAAAACTAAGCTTTGTTTTACAGTTTAGCTCACGTAAGTAAAAGTTAGGATTTATTTAAGGACAATCCTTTTATCTATTAAAAAATAAATTGCCGCAAACGCCATGACTCCGTCTCTCCTTCCCCCTTCGACATCAAAAGAAAAAAAGTCACGTTCACAGACAGGGAAATCCTCCTTAAGTTTACAATGGTCGTGTCTCTCAACCTAGTGCACATCTGCACAGTGTTATAGAAAGAATGTTATTCCGCGCCCAAATGATGTCTAAATTGCTGTCTAGATAGGCAGCTCACTAGGTATTGAGACACGGCCACTCTTCCAGCTGATCAAACCTCTGGAACTGGAAAATCACATCTCAAAAGTCTGTTTTGTTTTACTCCACTTTTGACACTTTTTATGTACAACGCCCGTTGTTTATTTAGTGTATTATGTTTGTGAAAATAAAAGGCTTTTCTTTGCTTATCTAGACAAATAAACTGTGAGCAGCTCTGAGTTGAGCTGTGAAGAGCGAGTCAGATTTTCCAATAGCTCATTTATGAAAAGCACGCGAGCTCCTTTTCTGCCTGATGATATACAATAGTCTTTGAGGTAAGTTTATCTGAAACTTTGAATAGTTTTAACACTTTGTGTCAAATGCCTTTTCTTCATTTGTTAGTTGTAAGCTCAATGGCGAAAACGCCGTTTTTATTGGAATTTTCCTCAAAGCGTTTCAGTGGAAAGAACATTTCTACGTTTCGTAAACGGCGACAGAATTCGACGGAATATTAAGTCAGAAGTTAATGTATATATTCCATTCATAAATTAAAAACGGGTTTATTTTAGAATTTAGTCCGTGTGCGGTGTTTTATTTATTTATTTAGTTAGTGTTACTGAAGGAAAGTAACTCACTTTAGATCGGTCGTGAGTGAAAACAGTAAACTAGCCTAGTAAAACGATGCATGTAATGTACACATTGTTTCGATGTCACTTTCTACTGTTCCAGCATAACAGCAGAGGCAACTTAAGTTTTGTCTGATTCCTCAGAAAAGTGTATATTCTCTGGCACAATAAAAATTGCTCTGTTTGAGCATCGGCTCAACATAATAGTAATGGTTCGACCTACCTCTTTGTCTGACCACCTGGAGGAATGTTGAATGAATGTATTTGAAAGCAATCGTTATTTTACAATTTATTGCTATAATCGAAAACATAAAGAACTATTCATGGGGGTCCCATTTGGGTCTGTTTCTTGGTGGAAACAGGGTACAGTACACTTAGCAGAGTCAGAATACTAAAACATCAAGAACAAGACAAACAACTTGTACTCCAGTATTATTCCAATAGATTTTACACCACCTGCTGCATGCAATAATCATAAACATACTTCATTAAATAACAGCAATAAACTAAAAATATGATGACCATTAATATTCTCTATAGCAGTGGTTCTCAACATTTTTGACTCCCTTTTGAAATAGTATTTGTATGCTGTCCTGTCTATGTAATCTGATAGGTATTTATGTTGTATTTTTAGTGTTTTATTTCTGTTTTAATTAAGATTAAAATAACTAAACTGAAAAAATGATTTACTTTTGAAGACAGTTTGCTGAGGCCACTTGAGAACTACTACTCTATAGATACAAATAATTTGAGACGAAATGTTTCATAAACTAACATGTGAAAATGCTGTTTTTTAATAAATGTGCAGCCCTCTCATAATTCAGCATGCTAGAAAAAATATTAAGATAACCTTAAGAATGTAGTGTAACCCCAAAATGTTTTTTTTTTTTTAAAGATTTGTTTTTTGCCTTTTCATTTAGATATAGGACAATGACACTATCCCCCGGTTTCACAGACAAGACTTAACCCTAAAATGTAAGTCTGAGCTGTTTCAACTGAAAGAAACGTGCACTGACCGATCTTAAAATATATCAGTGCCTTTGTGTTTGTCTCAAGATGCACACCAGTAATGTTTTTTTCAAAGAGACATTTCTAAAAATTACTTAAATGTCCTAATTGAACTGTGGCCTAATCCTGGCTTAGTCTAAGCCCTGTCTGTGAAACCAAGCCTATATGTTGGCGCGCTGCCCCCAAGGCTATCGGCACCGACCCCAACATGTAGGCTTGGTTTATTATTTTTTCAAAGTCATCCGGTCTTTATTAAGCATTATATTGAGATCTTTTTATATGCTTACAAAGTCGGGAATATGGGTTTGACACACTAAGCTCACATAGTGAAAGGACACTTAATTCTTTCGATACTGTTTACTGTTTGTCCAGTATCACCAGTATGCTGTTGCTCCAGGACAGAATGAGAAGGACTTGTTTGTCTTGGTGCCTTTTCCTGCTGTTTGTCTGGTACCCAGCGGGCAGCATAGTGACAGAGCTTGAGCTGGAGGATTCGGACCGGGACTGGGGTTCTGGATTACACAAACTCCTAAACAGCTTTCCAGCTGATAGTCCGTTTGTCAGAGAGACGCCTGGCAGGCCGGCCAACTGCACTCAGCGCTTCTGGCTTCCTCCATCCTCCCCTGTGTGCTGGGATGATATAGCGGGCCCAGAGGATTTTGAGAAGTCCCGCCTTCTCATGCTGCAGAACAGGGCGGCACTGCAGGCCGTATCCACATCTAGTGGTCTCGAGGAAGGGGGTGCGTCCTATGATCAACAGGCCAGGGAGAACATGCAGGGAGTCCAGGCTGACCATCTCACTGTGGCCCAGACGGCTGATACAATGCAGAAGGTGTTCATAGATTTGGAAGAGAAGAGGAAGGAGGGGAAAGAGCATTATACCTTCTCAAGGTAATTGAATAATTTTGAATGTTTTCATGAAAGATAGGTTTGGCTGAGATATAAAACCTTCAGCAGAATTTTACTATGAAATCGCCTTTTTACTATCGCCAACAAACGATTAACCGGAAGTCATTCACTTCTGACGGTGAATAGTATGGGAGCCGCGTGGAATTCCGAACATATACAGAATTTTTAGACCCATTTGAGCTTTGGGTGCATTGAAATATTTGAACTTTGCAACTAGACTTAAAACTATGGACACAATGTGAGAATGACCAATATTTTTGCACTAAAATGTTAATCTTTAAACACTATTTCTGTAAAACGGGCAGTTCTGAATATTTTAAACGTATTGACGGTGACTTGTTTTATGTGGTTATATTCATACATTCATTATTCATTCATTTTACCATGATGGAAGGTAATGTGTCCTTCATGACCAAACTGAAAGTTTCGCACAACTGCTACTATAGGATGAAATGCGACAAATAGAGTGAATAAAATTAAGAGTGCAGTGCATACCCACTTGTCTAGTGGCCTTGTTTCCAAAAGTATTTTTCCCAAAGATTTCAAAATGATCTTTGTTAGAATTTTATATGCAAGCCTGTTTCCGCCACTGAATTAAAAAAAAAAAAAAAAGAAGGTAATTGCGACTTTTAATCTCAAAATTGTGACTTTTTTTTCTCATAATTGCGTGATACAAATTCGCAATTGACTTTTTTTTTTCTCAGAATTGCGTGATAAACTTGCAATTGTGAGTTAAGTCATAATTGTGAGATATAAACTCGTAATTCTGAGAAATAAAGTCAGAATTAAGTGATATAAACTCGCAATTGCGAGACATAAAGTCACAATTCTGAGAAATAAAGTCAGAATTGTGAAATAAAGTCGCAATAACCTTTTTTTTATTCAGTGGCAGAAACGGGCTTCCATAGTTTTAAGCCATGAGCCGAACCAAAATGTAATTTTTACTGTAATTTTACCACCAAGAGTTCTGCTGTTTAACACGTTTAAGTTGAAATAATGCAGGCTGATGACTTCATTAAAAGCATAAACCATCTTTAAAGGTTTAAGTTATCGTTAAAAATCAATTTTTCTGTTGAGAGAACTTACATCCAAGAATCTGACTGTTGCACTCTGTGTCAGAGATAGTGGAAAGGCGGCATATGATTGCAAAATGTCATCAGAGGTTGTTTTCTTCTAAATCAAAATTCAGAAAATCAGTAAATTTTGAAACACGTGAATCATTTTTTTCTGCCTCTCTCTCTCTCTCAGTCTGAAGGAGCAAATCGACAGCACGAAACACTCCATTGCTAAAAAGGAGCAAGTATCAGCTCTTCTAGAGAAACATCTTGCCAATCTGGAGAGGTCTTTGAACACTATGCAGCTTCGACTGGCCAAACTACTTCCCTAGTAATTTCATTTGAGCAGCACAACCTACACATGTTGAAAACAATATAAAACATGCATTATTACATTTTATCAAACAAACAAGACTTGTATGACCATGTACTGCATGCCAACAGCACCCTGTATTTCTCTTTTGGTACGTATTTTCCTCGTTTTTCCACTCCATTAAGTAAATGGGATAAATATTAGGTAAATGGCAATAAAATCTATTTTCATACCCCCAGACTATAGACTGTTCCCTACGAATGTAAGGTACAATTATATTACACTTAATAAAAAACAACAACAGTTCACTTTCAAATGTTTTGCACATCATAGATTCTGACTGATTGCCATATTAAAAAAATAAGATTATAGTGAACACATAATCAGCAAAACTATTTATTCAAATACAAAATTCAGACATTTAAAAACTATACAGTACACTATATAAATCTTCAGCTGAAGTCCAGAGTCAAGTATGAATCAAATGCATTTTCATCCTCAGTGGTTAAAATGTTAAAGCATGGCCATGAAATATACCTCTAAGATACATTTTAAACCCTGAGAAAAACATTTTCAATTTGAAGACATATGAGCAAGGTCTGGTTTCACATTGAATGGAATGGACTGTATAGATGTTTGGATCTTCCCTAAACATACAAATCATGGTGTCAAGCAGTAATAAAACACCAATGATGCATGACAAAACACCATATAACCTGGTTTCCAGTATTCACAGTGGTTCAGTTGTGAATCTGCAGCGGCTATTGGGCATTTTGACACGGCATAGTGTAAGTGGGTGCTAAAACATACAGACTACATTAAGTAAAACATGTACATTACCTCTCTAAAGCAACAGAGGTGTAAAAGTACAACTCTTTGGGTGAAATGTCCTGATTTGTAAGACAATGTCCTATGATTTTATCCACCGTTTAAGTGAGGAAGCAGTCAGGACCAGTTCACAGTGATTTCCTCTGACTTGCTATTCATCACTACTGGTTATCATCATCTTTTTCCAATTCTTCCAGTGACTTCAGATAGTCTCTGGCCAAGATTTTCTTAGGAAGGATATCTAAAAATAGAAGAGACAAAACTGTTTACACACCAGCTGATTTAGTTTGAATAGTGTTTGTCATCATCACAAAGGGCCAGGACTCACCGGTTAAAAACTGAAATGTTTCCGTCTCCTCTGCTGCACTGGCCAGATCACTGTATGACAGTGTGTTTGTCTCTTTACCCGAACCATTTTTAAATGAGGACAGAGCCAAGTGCTGGACAAAAAGCTCCTATAAGGAAATTATGAAAATGTCACACATTAATAAAAACATAAGTCAGTGATACAGAAATACACTGTCGGAGCCTTTCCTTTGTACTCTTACCTGTGTGAGTATATTTTTTAATTAATAAAAAGAGCTATTAGAACTATGCACGTTCATTTTGTTATTATTTTTGGGAATGTGTATTTAAACTAAAAGCTAACTGATATTACAGTTGTATCTAGTGACTAAAACCAAAACAGTTTTCAACTAAAGTAAGTTAACTAAAGGCAGATAACTTGGCAACTGACCATTGATTAATAACACATCAAATTACCGTTGCTTTTGTTGTCAGGAAAAGAGCGTCCTGGTTAATACAGGACACATCGGGAGAACTTTTCATGATTAATCGCACCCTCGACATAGGCAGAGATATATTTTTACTGTTTGTAGCTTGCTCAACTTTCTCCTCCATGTTTTTTTCAGACATGTTCTGTTCTGTTAGCAGCCGCGTAACGGAAGTAAATCTACAGGCTTTCAAAGAGACGTCACTGGACGACGGTCACATGGGAATTGTAGTTTTATAACGAATCGTTTGTAGTCCTTCCTTCGAGAATTTATTATTTTTCATCAGTATTTCATAAAGCAGTCTGAAATCATGAATAAATAATCTGATAAAATGATATATGAATTTAATATAAAAAATGACATATTTTTTTCATTTTTATATTTCGTTAGTGAACCGCAGATTTATACAAAAAAATATGACAAAATGTAATGTCAAATGATCAAAAACAGTGGCTTTCAACCTTTTTGACTCCATGGCTCCCAGTGTCTAAAACAATATTTTGAACATTTTTGCTGTATTGCAGAGAGCATCAATTAAAATAACTGAATATTAAATTATATAATAAAATGTTAAAATTATTCTGTGTTAAAATATATAAATATATAAATGTAAAAAAAAAAAGAAAAAGAAAAAAATATATATTGTTCAATAAAAACGTGTTTTGCCTGTTCATGTTCTATCATTTTAATGTAAAATAACTTAATAAAAAGTTTGATTTATCCTTTCATTTATAAACTTTTTAAAATTATTGCAACTGTATGACAGTATTTCAATACTAGTGTTTTAAAGTTTATTTATTTATTTTCAATGCGACAAAGTCAGGCGACAAAAATGCAAACTGACCGCACTGTAGTTGTTAAATTGGCATAAACTACGTTTCCCAAAATACCAGAGTTGTTTTTTACTTCTCGACAGTAGTTGGGCGTGTGCACTTTACAGATAACGAATGAGCTTGGCAACGATGTTTACTACAGCCTTCATGACTGCATTACCCACAATGCACTGCTCACCGTTGACAAAAGTCTTGCTTTCTTGGGTCACTTAGCGAACTCTGGCCGTGTCAGCCAGCTTACTTTCTCTTATTTGACGGAATAATGCATTTGTCAGGCGCGGGCCTTGGGGAAATAGGACACGGACAGGGGCCCGGAGCAGGACCGACGCCTGGAAGCTGCAATCCGCGTAAATTCAGCGAGAAAATCGCCCTGCACAATCTGCGACAGGCTGAAGACACAGCCGCTTTCCGAGAGGTTATGATGGACATTACTTCCATCAGGGTGAGTCTAACTCAATTCAAGACACGTCAGGCTCATTTACGACAGTTGTCATATATTTGACCTGGATTATTCCGTTATAAGGTTTGCAGCGGAAGGAAGTGCTTAAACTTTCAAATGTTATTTGCCTTATTAGTGTCTGTTTTATTGATTCCTGACAACTGGACAACTTTAGGTACAGGGAAGTTCGATTTCATAAGCAAAAAACCAAAAAGAAAGTTAAAAAAAAACTATTATAAACACTTAAACAGTTATGTTTGGGAACGGCTCTCTTCGTACATATTAACCCCGTTTTTCCCCGGCTAAATGAGCATAGGTAGTCACACGTGCATGCCTTTATTATTATTATTATTATTATTATTATTATTATTTATATATAAATATTAATAACAATAAAAAATGTGTATTTTATTTCTGGACAGAATTTTAACTGGACGACCAACTTTGCAAACAAACAAAGTTGCAAACAATAAACTAACAATTAGATCAGGCAGTTGTGGGGAAGAAGAAATAATAATCCTTAAATAAATGCATATTTCTTTGTTCTTTTTCTTGGTTTGATCTAATGTTACTTCAATCTCTGCAACTGCATAATGTATATCAATCAGTTACTTATTAAAAACAGGGCTCTGTTTACACATGATCATGACTTTTATGAGACCGCAATCTTAATGCATAACAATAGACCCTTGAAATATTATATGTACTAAATGTGGTAGTTGTAACTGAATTATGATGTTTTATGGAGGTTAGACACAGACATCTGAATTGGCCATTTAACTCAGTCAACAGCTGTTTAAAAAGATGTTTACATGAAAATAAGAAAGGATGAACTTTCATATACGTTTTTAGACCCTTTCAAAATCAGAAGGTCATGATTAATGCGTTGGGACTAAATTGGACTTAGGAAGTATTTTACCATCTGTATATGGACTTGTGATTCAGCAGGTCCACGTGGATTATGTCAATGCACATAAATAGCTTTGCCAGTCACTCATCTAGTGTCTGTTTGACATTAGTGTTGCAGACTGAGGGATCTGTAAATCCCAGGTACAATGTCTGTTTTAAATTATGATGCAACAGGCATGTGTTCCCCTGAGGGTTAAGCAGTCTGGGAGAGAGTGAGATGAGATTTGTGTTTAACTCGGTGTTGGATGGCTTTTATTGGGCTTCCATTCCCTCCTCAGGTTCAGGCTGAGAGAATTCGGCAAACCAGAGACTTGGTCCCGTACTATGGAGGATCGCTGCCAAATGTCAATCAGATTTCAAGATGCTCCACAGAGACCCAGGTGTGCAATTTTGATTGTTTTTCAGTATTATTATCCTATCATTTCAAATAAAGAAGAAATGAGCAGAAGAAAAATTCACGATTTTTGTTTGAAGGAATTTCATTTGATTTGCTTTTCTTCTTTTTACAGTACCCAAGTTATCTCACCCAGCAGCTCCTAGAGGCAGACGAAGAGTACAGAGACGTCCAGCCCAGTCCTCTTGGCAGGCTGTACAGAAGACATGTATCCCCACTTTAAAAAAGGCTGATAGTCTTACAGATTCATGTTTGTAGTAGTATCAAAGGAATATTGAAACTCTACAACTCTAGTCTTTATAATTGTGTTGCTTTAGTCTTGTATTGTACTGATAATAGACACAACAGTAGTTGTATACAAAGAACAGTTATGTTTAATAATGATAAATTCTACCATAATCAAAAAATGTACGATTTACTGGGCAGGAAAAGCCATGCAAATTTCTGTAGCGAATATATATTTTTTTCTTATGTTTTTTCGTTTAATGACATTTTTTGGAAATATTTGTTCAGTAGTAAGTATGCTACTGATCAAACATTTGGGGTTAGTATGATTTTTTTTATAAAGAAATTAATACTTTTATTCAGCAAGGACACATTAAATTGATCTGTAAAGACATTTAGAATATTACAAAAGATTTATATTTCGATTATATATAAATTAATTAGCTTTTTATTTTCAGTATTTTTATATTTTTTATTTTAGATTTAGATTTTTGTTTTCATTTATCATTAATTTATTTTTATTTACATTAAGTTTTAATTTATTAAGTTCACTTATTAAAGGCCATAAAAAGTTTTAGTACAAAGTAATTTACTATATTTAATGAGTCATGACAACAAAACAAGGCAGAAAAAAACATTATGTAAACAATTATTTATATAAACTTGAAGTAGCTTTTTTATTTTCAGTTTTTTTAATTTTAGATTTAGTTGTTTTTTAATATTTCTATTTATCATTAATTTTTTTTTATTTCAGTTTTAGTAACTTAGTATTCATTCCAGTTATTTACCAAGGCAACATTTATCTAATATTTATTTTATTGTTCATCTAATATTTTATTATTATTTTCTTTATTTTATTAGATTTTATTTTAGCTTTATTTAAATGACTAAATGTGATTTAATGTTTTAAGTTTTAGTTAATAACTGCCTGCAGTTCGTCAGTAGGAGTTTTAAAATTGGCATTAAAAGGTGCATTTCATTCACTTAAATGCATTTCATTCCATCAAACATGCAGATACTCTGAATCAACTTTCAAGAAACTTTCATCTCCCTGGTCCTAATTTTTGATTTTATTACTTGTTTAATATTGTTCAGTTTCTAATGTGCACTGAATATTTCACACAGTTCCCCAACAAAGTTCTGAAGGAGACGAAGCCACCAGCATATCCCTGCACTCAGCACCTCAGATCCGCTCCTCCACTGTCCCATCAGCCAATGCGGCAGTATTTCCAGCCAGAGGCACAGCATCAGTCAATCCCAGAGATGGAACAATGGAGTCAAGATGAACCCCAGTCACAACATCAACAAACACACAGTCAGACACAACACCACTACACTCACAAACACAGTCGGCCCCTGCAGCATCATTCACAACCACACGCTAAATATCATCAACAGTTACTGTATCATTCCCAGACTCACCAACCACACATCTCACTGCAAGCGCTTTCCCAGCAGCAGCAACAACAGCATCAACTGTACACACAGTTCCAGCCTCATCAGATACCTGAGGAGCAGTACCAGTGTCCGGGCCAGTGGCAGATGCCATGCCAAGAAGGCCAGTACCAAGAGCAACCTGTAACTTTCCCTTCTCCAGGTCAGGAGAAAAACTGGAATCATGTAACAGGCCCACATGGCTTGCAACATGCACAAATGAAACGTAGACACTGTATGCAGATGGCAGAAGAACCAAAACTGCTATCAAGAGTCGCTGTCCAGGAGACTCAAGGAAAGGGATCGAAGGTCCCTCATTATAACGAAAGTGAAGTAACTGAAGCAAATCCAGGTTTACAGGATAAAGGTTTTGAACTGAACAAGGTGAGCCCTGTTTGCATTAAAGTATGTAAGCTAGACGTAATGATTATAATTATTATAATAAACACCTTTTTTGTTACAGGAATCGTATGTTGGCTTACATCTTACCCCTAGTCAGGCAAAGGCCCTTTCCCAGCAGGTACATTGTTTGTTTAATGAATCATCAATTTAGATTGCACATGTCTTGGCCATATAGTCTGATGCTGTGCAGAGAATTTTGACATTTATGACTGACTTCAAAGATGTTTATCCTCTGTGCAGCTTGGAGTGCTTCAAAAGGAGCCTCTAGGTGGCAGTAGAGTGTCAGATCTTAACTGTGAAGCTGCAGAAAGCAAGGAACTGCTAGCACAGAATCAAAGCTGCAGTGCTGGAGAGACACAAAATATGTTCAACATCAACTTATCTGGTAAGATATGTAAGAGTAGCCAGTTTAAATCAACGAATAGAGAGGGCCGTAGCGCCAAACACTCGTCCGAAAGTCCAGTAGATCAATAATATACAGTGCGTAGATCCAAAAAATGTAAAGGTTTATAGACCAAGAAGATCCGCACTCATCCAAATAGTCCAAAAAGGCTTATCATTTATTACTCAGAGGTCACTAAAAAGTGCAAAAGTGCAAAACGTTTTCGGGTATTAACCCTTCCTCAGTGCCATGGCAAAACCAATTTGGTGCAGTTGCTGACATTTATATGGCCGAAAAGTGACATTCTAATAGCTTGCAATGTAAATCAATTCAATTTTTATAAAAGTATAGCAAACTAAAATGAAATGCATATAAATATCATTTGTCACTCTATATATCCAATTAATATCTTAGTAAGATGATGTTTAAAGGCTTAGTTTTATTATATAAGCTTTGTACTTTATACTGTGGGGGGAAAACATAATGTAATGCATTACAATGATAATTTAGAAATAAATAAAACAAACATTCCTCACATGAATCATATTTGATACTCAGATTTGAATATGATTTTTGATGTGTGGATAATCAAATAAAGCTAGGTTGCTTACTATTACTGACAATAACTTAATTATAACATAATAACAGTTATTCTTATGTTTACTTTATAAAAATCAGTAAAGATTTCACGTACCGTGACGTGTTTTCAGAATTATACTTAAAGGACTTTTACTTGCTAAAAAAGTATAAACTATCAATCAGCTGACAAGAAGGCATGTAGTAGATTGTGTAAAGCAGGTTTGCATATTAAATATGATACAGTAGGCTTTATATTGTTGTAGAGTGTTTAGCCTGTATGTCTTATCATATTTCTTTTTAGATTCTTCTATCATTCCCTTAAATTTCTCACCATGTCTCTCCACCTTTTCAGACCCGTCATCCTGGCTGGACCAGGACATATCAAGTCTGCCGGACTCTGTTTTGGAGTTTGATCTAGAAACGTTCGGTCTGGACAGTAACTTAGGTTGGCCATGAATGTATCATAAAAGTGAACCAAAATGTACATGTGTGTTGTTATGACGCATTCATTTGGACAAGTACACTTTTAAGAGAATATCTTTTTGCCAGTGGAATTGAAATATAGTTTTAGAATCAAATAGAAGGCAAACTATTAATTGGCTAAAAGGTTCTTTAAGGGAACAAACAGGAAATTATGTTTTAATAAATAGTTTTGCACACAGAGGTCCTAAATAGCAGGTCTATGTGCCTTAATATGCATTTTTGGTTATATTTTATTATAAATAGTATAAATAGATTGTTTATGTACAGATACATGAGGTGAAATCATGTATGAGTTGTTTAGGAAATGTATATTTTCACATTTCTTAGCATAGAATAACTGGTATAATATGGAAATGTAAGAAAAAATGGCTAGTTTAGGGCCTAAATGAACTTCATCAAAATATTGTCTTGATGGCAAAACATAGTAAGCCTTTTTAACATTTTACTCTTTAACATTTAGATTATGTATAATTAGTTATGTATAGACTTATAGATTTCATATCCATTTGTTTGCATGTTATAGTATTTTGTTATAGTGTGACTGGGGTCATTTTTGTGACTTCTTGTAACTGACCGTTGACAGACACCTGCCTTTGAATTTCTATATCATCATTTTGTTGCAGTTTCATCTTTCATAGATATTCAAAATGCAGTTTTATTATATTTTCTTATTAATTTTGCTTTATCACTCTCTGGTAGAGGTCATGTTGTTTTTCAGTATTTGTCTTTCAATGTGAAATCAAAGATATTTTCACAGTATGCATATTGGAATACATTTTACATTTCTGACAGAATTAATAACATATTATGAACAGAAACACCATCTGTTAATTCCAGAAGTATTGCAATTAAAAAGTGGACTAATACCTCGAAGCGTACTTTTTCAGATATTGTTACTATAAAGTTTAGGACTGATTTACCAGTTAACACCAGGCCCAGACTCACAGAAAAGCCATATTGGTTACACTTTATTTTACATGTAGTTACAGTGTGCTTACAGTGTACCTACTTAAGAAACCGGTAATATAAGGTTAACTACATGTTCAGGGTTAGTACCTTGTTATTATCTAGTTATTGTAATTACTATAATAAGTACATAATATGTACATAAGTAACAGGACTGAAAAATAAAGAGCTACAGCCATATTTATGTCTTTGTGTATAATTGTGCCTATTTAATAATTAGTAAGAAAGTAATAATTTAGAAAATTCACAATCTCCCTGGAACAAACTGAGGTAAAGTGCTTTCATACAGTCCTTGGAACATCCACACCAGCTCTAATTAAAGCCCAGTTTGTTTGTACGTTTGTTTGTAGATTTTCAGATCTAATGTAGACCTACATATTCCAGAATTCATAAAGCCTATATTAATTTTAATGTCAGTTTAAAAGAATACAAACTATATCCAATGGACATGAGGATGAGAATTGTGCTTTTGGTATGAGAATGAAATGCAGATGTTTCATCTTTTCCCAAATACTGTTGTGTTTTTGGTATTGGTTTATTAGCACACATTTTTTACCTCTGGATTTTATATGTGTAGAATTGTATGCTCGAGTTTTTGTGATTGTGCTGTGTGAGTGCCTGTTCTTGCAGTCTTTCAAAACATCCCAACAAATAGTAACAACTAAGATGAAGGTAAGATTTGCCATTTTACTTTACTCATAACTTTTTCTATATATAGTATTAAATGATATTATATTTGAATTATTTAGTTACATTTTAATATAAAAATAATGCAAGATGTGGCACTCAGCAGAGTAATAGGACTTCAAATCTAGCTAACCTCATTTCTAGATTCAACGCCCTTCTCTTTTCCCCATTATTTCCTGTCATCCCTATACTTTCCTATAAAATTATTGTTTGAAAAAGTGCTCAAATGCATAATTCTAGCAACAACCAAAGAATTATTGCCTCATTTACCTTTCTCTTGCTGATTAAAACTCCCGGTACTCTTTTCTTTACCTTCATGCCATTTACAACTCCACAAACCTCTTACAATTAGCTCACACCTGTCTTTCACCATCTTTCTATTATCCCATGATGTAGTTGTTGATCCTTCCCAAACTCCTCAGATTTCCCATTCAATTAAAATGAAAATTCTGTCATTAATTAATCAACCTCGTGTTGTTCTAAACCTGTAAGACCTTTGTTCATCTTCGACAAATTAAGGTATTTTTGATGAAATCCGAGAGCTTTCCGACCCTCCATAGAGAGCTATGGAACAGAAATGTTCCCAGACCCAGAAAAGTAGTAAGGACATCGTCAAAATAGTACATGTGACATCATTGGTTCAAATGTAATTTTACGAAGCTACGAGAATACTTTTTGTGCGCAAAGAAAACAAAAATAAGGACTTTATTCAACAATTTTTCTCTTCCACGTCACCCTCCTCCGCCTATATATATATATATATATATATATATATATATATATATATATATATATATATATATATATACACACACACACACACACACACACACACAGTGGAGATCAAAATTAGAGAACAACCTATAATTTCCAACATTTCAAGGTCAATTCTTGGTCCTATTTGAAGTTATCCTAACAGGAGTAGCACAGTATAAAAAACTTAAATGAGATATTTGAGAAAGAATTCTGATCAAAATTTGAGAACATACAGACAATCTGTAATCAGGCAACTGGTGCTAATTTCCTAAATTATAGCAGCATTAGTCCAAGTCCAAGTTGAGTTTTACTGTCATTCCGCTACATGTGGGGACATACAGTGGAATGAAATGTCGTGCCTCACAGGACCACGGTGCTACATAAATACAGACATACAACAATGAAGTAAAACACTATAAACTTATACACAACTAACCTACTAACAGATTTTAACTATAAGTATACTATATATAAATGTTTACCCTATACAAACTAAAGATAAAAATATAAAAAATAAAAATAAGAAATACAAACTATACAGATGCTTCACATAAATACTGTACATGTGCAGAGAGAAACATTGTGAGTCAAGCAGCTGGCTGGGGAACAGTACAAGATGATCTGTAGTGCATGAGCATGTAAACATACATATAATTGCTGAGTCCTTTGTAGGATTGTGTACACACAGCAGTTTGTGAAAAAGTGTCTAGTGCGCATAGAGGAGAGTGTGTTACTACAGGTGGTTTGTACAGGCCCACTCACCTGTGTGTAGCACACTTTGAATTGCAATTGGATTGCAAGATCCGCAATTGCAAGATGGCGGGCCACTCTTAATATGACTGAAACCCTGTGACTGGAGGTGGTCCAGATGAAGGCCAATGGGACGACCCTATCAGCCACTGCAAGAGAAGCTGGTCATTCCAAATCTGTGATTTCTCAAATATTGCAGGTTTACAGTGACACTAATTTATTCAAGTCCTCCAAAAAGGCTGGTCGTCCACATAAGAAAATGCACGAGAAGACAGGAAAATGCAGAGACTCTCAATGGAGAATCTGTTCAACACTGCAGCTGGAATTGCTTTCCAGTTTTCTGCAGCAGGAGTTGGGCCTCTTATACAGCTACATGGCAGGGTGAATGCAAATGTTTATCAACCTCCTTCAGCAACATGCAGTTCCTCAGCCTGCAATTTTCATGCAGGACAGTGCTCCCTGTCATACTTCAAAACAGGTACAGCAGTTCCTTGAAGCTAAGAACACTGAAATAATGAAATGGCCGCCCCAGAGTCATGATCTAAACCCAACTGAAGGAGACAAAGTTATGGCTAAGAATCCTGATACAGTTACCAAACTATGGAAACTAATGTCCTAGTGGTGTCCTGCAGCCGCAGATGTGCTGAAGTCATTCAAAGCAAGGGCCTTTACACTTCCTACTTTTGTACACTTTTCTACTTTTGTCACACATGTTAGTAGAACAGTGGTATACACAAAGCTAATATTCCTTCAAATTTTGAGTGATGAAGATTTACATTATTTCAGAAACAAATCAAGTATTTCTAGATTGTTCTCTAATTTTGATCTTAACTACACACACACGTTTGTTTTTGTGAATTGTGGGGACATTCCATAGGCGTAATGGTTTTTATACTGTACAAACAATATTTTCTATCTCCCTACACCAACCCTACACCTAAACCTACACCTACCCCTTATAGGAAACTTTGTGCATATTTACTTTCTCAAAACAACTCATTCTGTATGATTTATAAACCTTTTGAAAAATGGGGACATGGGGAAATGTCCTCATAAGCTACCTTCTCCTTGTAATACCTATGTCATACCCATGTGATTAGATTATACAAATTTGTGTCCTCCTCATATGTCACAAAAATACACACACATACATATATATATATATATATATATATATACATACATATACATATACAGTATATATATATTTATGTAATATGTGTGTGTGTATAATAATAATAATAATTCATTACATTTATATAGCGCTTTTCAAGGCACTCAAAGCGCTTTACATACAAGGGGGGATCTCCTCAACCACCAATATACAATACTGTATATACAGTGCCTTGCGAATTTATTCATACCCCTTCATTTTTTTCACATTTTGTTATGTTGCTGCCTTATGTTAAACTGCTTTAAATTACTTTTTTCCCTCACATCAATCTACACTCCATACTCCATATTGACAAAGCAAAAACAGAATTGTCACAACTTCGTAAATTTATTAAGAATAAAAAACTAAAATAAGTACATTGCATAAGTATTCATACCCTTAACTAAATATTTAGCTGAAGCACCTTTACAGCCTCAAGTCTTTTTTGTTTGATGCCTCAAGCTTTGGTCATCAACATTTGGCAATTATCTGCCATTCTTCTCCTCACCTCTTCACCTCTCAAGCTCTGTCGGGTTGGATGGGGGCAGACACACATTTTCAGGTTTCTCCAGAAATATTTGATTGGGTTCAAGCTCAGGCTGTGGCTGGGCCACTCAAGGACATTCACAGCGTTGTGTATAAGCCACTCTTGCTGTGTGCTTAGGGTCACTGTCTTGTTGGAAGGTAAACCTTCTGCCCAGTCTGAGGTTCTGAATGCTCTGGAGTGGGTTTTCATCTCAATATTTTGGTGCATTGAGCTTTTCTTCTATTCTGATGAGTCCCTCAGTCCCCATAGCATGAGACTGCAACCAGCACACTTTACTTTTGGGATGGTACTGTGCAGGTGATGGGCAGAGCTGGTTTCCTTCAAACATGATGCTTAGAATTGAGGTTCATCAGACCAGAGAATCTTATTTTTCAGAGTCTGAGGGTCCTTTAGGTGCTTTTTTGTAAAGTGTGTTTTCTTTTGTCTTCACTGAGGAGAGGATTGAGTTTGGCCACACCGCCATAAAGCCCAGATCGGTGGAGTGTTGCAGTGATGTTTGTCCTTCTGTAGGTTTCTCCTATCTCCACATATGATCATGGAGCTCAACTAGAGTGACCATCAGCTTCTTGGTCACCACTCTAACCAAAGCCCTTCTCCATCAATTGCTCAGTTTGGCTAGAAGGCCAGCTCTAAGAAGAATCCTGGTTGTTTCAAACTTCTTCTATTAAGGGTAACAGAGACTACATGCTTCAATGAAGCAGAATTTTTTTCTGAACTCTTCCCCAGATGTGTGGCTTGATGCAAACCTGTTTCTGAGCTCTACAGACAGTTCTTTTGACTCCAGGGCTTGGTTTTTGCTCTGATATGCATTATCAGCTGTTGGACCTTTTATTAAGACGTGTGTGCCTTTCCAAATCATACCCATTCAATTGAATTTGCCACAGGTTCCCTTCACTCAAAGTCTAGTAACACCTAAAAGCAATATGAATGCTCCTGAGCTAAATTCCAACTGTCCCAAATAAAGTTATGAGTACTTATGCAATGGAATCATTTAAGTTTTTTATTTTCAATAAATTTGCAAAGATGTTAAAAACCTTTTTTTTTGCTTTACCATTATAGTGTGTGGAGTGTAGATTGATATGGAAAAAAGTAATTTAAAGCAGTTTAACATAAAGCAGCAAGATAAAACGTGAAAAAAATTAAGCGGTATGAATACATTCACAAGGCACTGTGTATATATATACATATACATACACATACAGTCATGGCCAAAATATCGGCACCCTTGCTAAATATGATCAAAGAAGGCTGTGAAAATTAATCTGCATTGTTAATCCTTTTGGTCTTTTACTTAAAAAAATCAGAAAAATCTAACCTTTCATTGGATAAGAAGAATTTAAAATGGGGGGAAATATCATTATGAAATAAATGTTTTTTTGAAATACACGTTGGACACAATTATTGGCACCCCTAGAAATTCTTATGAGTAAAATATCTCTGAAGTATATTCCCATTCATATTCACAATTTTGAGCACTCCAGGGTGATTATGAACATGAAATTATCCAGCCATGGCTTCCTGTTTCACAGAAATATAAATAGGAGGGAAAACAAAGCCCAAATTCCCTTAAACATCCATCACAATGAGAAAAACCAAAGTGTATATTTGGATGCCAAAGAGCAAAAGACAATTGAGCTCAGTAACTAGTGAAGTGGCTTAGTAGGGAGCTGGAGCAGTGAAATTCCCATTTCCACCATCAGCCAATAATTAAGAATTTCTACAATCAACATAAAATGTTACGAAACTGCCTGAAGAGGACGTGTGTCTATATCGTCCTAATGCACGGTGAGAAGGAGAGTTTGAGTGGCTAAAGACTCTCCGGATCACAGCTGGAGAATTGCAGAAAATAGTTGAGTCTCAGGGCAGAAAACCTTAAAAAAAATGGTCAAACAGCCCCTACATCACCACATGTTGTTTGGGAGGGTTTAAAGAAAAATTCTCCTAGCTCATCCAAAAATTAAACCCAGCATATTCAGTTATCAGACATGACTGAAACTTCAAATGGGACTGGCTTCATGGTTTAGGATGAAACCAAAAAACGAGCTTTTTAGCAGCAAACATTCAAGATTGGTTTCAGGAACACAGTACAAAAGTACCCCATGTGTACAATGAAATATACTGCAGTATTTTTGATGTTGTGGGCCTATATTTCTGCTGGAGGTCCTGGACATCTTGTTTAGACACACGGCATCATGGATTCTATCAAATACCAACAGATAAAAAATCAATAAGTGACTGACTCTGTTAGAAATCTTATAATGGGCCAAACACAAACCTCAAAAACAACACAAAAATGGGTCACTGGGCACAAAACCAAGCTTCTGCTATGGCCATTCCAGTCCTCTGACCTGAACCCTATAGAAAATAAGTGGGGTGAATTGAAGAGAAGAAGCACCAACATGGAGCTGGGAATCTAAAGGGTCTGGAGTGATTCTAGATGAAGGAATGGCCTCTGATCTCTTGTCAGGTGTTCTCTAACCTCATCAGGGATTATAGGAGAAAATTTAGAGCTTCTTAAATTGGCAAATGGAGGTTTCAAAAATTATTGAATAAAAGGGTGCTGTTAATTGTGGCCAATGTGTATTAGAGAAAAATATTTATTTCATAATGATATTTCCCCCCATTTTAAATTCTTATTATACAATGAAAGTTTAGATTTTTGTGAATTTTTAAAATAAAAGATCAAAAGGATTAACAATGCAGATTAATTTTCACAGCCGCCTTTGATCATATTTACCAAGGGTGCTGATATTTTTGGCCATGACTGTATATATATTCTAAAGGTTCATAAACTTTCAAGCAGCACTGTGTATATATATATATATATATATATATATATGTATGTATGTGTGAGTGTGTGTGTGTGTGTGTGTGTGTGTATATATATATATATATATGTATGTATATTTATGTATGTATGTAACGTGTATATATATATGTATATGTATATATACATATACATGTTCAGGAATGCACTGTTGATCAGTCAAAGAAAACCTGTATGATTCTTTCCCTCTCTGACTCTTTCTTCCTCCCCTGTGCATAACAGAATTAACAACAAATAAAAGGCATGGAGAGAGCAGTGAATGAGTTCCTAAGTGTTAGGGTGGATTACCCCTGTGCCTGTATCGATGGTTAACTGGGCAGCCATAGAGCACCTAATGGGATAAGGAGTGAGCGGAACGGTAGGTGAGGCCCATCTGATTCCTTTTCTCTGTGACACTCGCTGATCTCTTTCTCTGGCCTGAGGACAGCCAATCCTGTAACACAAAACTGATATAATGAGGTTTACAGAAACTTTTTTGCTGCACTTTTTCACAATCCTTATATAGATTTCAGTGGTTTTATCCCTTCATATTGATAAATAATATTTTTAGCGTCCTTGGTCCAAGTGTCTTGAGCATAATTACATTACATAATTAGATGTGCTGAGCATTACAGTGTTACGCACATAATACGACGTAAGACAATTTGCTATTTTGAAAAAAAAAAATTGAGTTCAAACTTGGAAATAAATTGAAAAGTTTAGAATTTAATAATCAATTATAACTACAAAATTATAATGTAAAATGAAAAAGAAATATGTAAGATAATGTAAGAATTCAGCCATCAGCAAATTTTTTATGCTGATAATTCTATTTATATAAAAATATTTGTATTAAATAATAAAAATGCTAAATTTGAGAATTTATCTTGTGGTCTCTGATGGTTGGACAGTATACTGTATATTCAAGAAATTAGGAAGAATAATTTTAATTGCAGCATGACTTTAACAGCATGGCTATAAAAATGTTAATGTTAAATTACAAAAATGCAAACGCTTTTTTTGGACAGATTCTTTTCTTTTTTCTTTTTGAGGGGATTTGCAAAATGCAAATTACATTATAATGCAAAACTAGTGGTCTCACATATTTGGACCCATACTGTATATTCAGTATTTTTGAATTGTTTAATTAACAGCATAACCTCATTCTTGTAACATTGTTAATGTGCTATAAATAAATTTAATGGGCTCTTTCACATGCATAATACAGATTTGCTGATTTCCATTTTAGTGAATAATTTCATTGCCTCTATACAAAACCAGAGTTTGTTATGCGACTGAATAAATGTGTTCTTTCATCATGTGGCTGAACAGTCTTATAATTGGTGTTTCTCTGCCTGTTCAAATGTTTCTCTAAATACTTCTTTTCAATTAGTAGTCTATAATGTGAGGGGATGGGCCCCTGGGCAGACCACTCACTTTATTTAACATGCAGATCCATTCATATACTGCTTCATATGCTAATCTCTGCTAATTGAATCAGTTTGTTGGGTGTTTTCCTGGGTTTAATGGTGCTTTGGATCTGACCACACAGGGTGAGACAGGTTGGACTAAAATGCAGTGCAAATTTTGTTAAGGTTTTGTTAAGGTTAGGCTACTTTACAGTGCCACAACGCTGACCACAAAGTTCCTGTGGTTCTGTTTAATACAACAAACGAAATCTGTGCCCAATTGTACTGGGCATCTAAACAAACAATAACTAGCATTAGAACTTTTTATGAGCTTAATATTTAAATTCTGAATATTTGATTAATGACAACAGCTTGTTTACGATCTTTCTGAGTGTAACCCCTTGTGGTAAAGCAATAAAGAGGCATTTGTGCTCGAATATATTGTTAGCCATAACGCACCTACCCAAAGGCAGCGGTTGGTTTAACGATTGGTTCATCACAGAGCCACCTGTCACTAAAGGCGAGAGCGCGCGCGTCAACGTCAAGTTGCTACAACAATATCATGAATAATGAATGATCGCTGCACGCGCTCACCTCTGTGCTGAGCCGCTCGCGGGGTATTCTCAGAGTGGCCGTGGACGTGACCAGCAGCGCCCAGCTGGAGCGCCGTTAATGTGTAGAGTAACGATGTTATATTAGGTTTACTCCGTTTGGAATTTGTATTCGAATAGAAAGACATTTGCACTAGAAAAGTTGAATTTTTTTTCTTTCACTTTTTAAACTCTTTTTTATCCCAAATAAGTAAACCCTACCTGTTTTAATTTTTTGAAAGGATTTACACAGAAAAATGAAGCCACGGATTTTACTGACCTTCCTGATGTTTATTGGTTCTTGTGAGTATAAACTTATTTATTTTTACATCGTAAAGATATGGTTTAATTTTTAGTAATTTTATTTTGTCGTTTTATTTAAGCTACCATTCACCCATTTGTGTGCGCTTTTCTATACGTTTTTATAGATGCATAATTTGACCAGAAAGATTTGACGATCATATTTTGAGATGTTCTGTATCAAAAGAATAACTGTTTGTAATGTAACTAAGACTTCAAACTGTCTGATTGTTATTTCGATTATGTCCAAAGTAGTGCGTTGAATTAAGTATTAAACTAATTCAAATATTACAAAATTAATATTTAGTAATATTTTACTGCTTTGTTTTTAACTAGCCTACATCAAATAGCCTACTTTTGTTGTAGAGTTTCTTTACCCTGATGCAGGACAAGTTATTGATGCACAAAGATGTTGCATCTTAGTGAAAAATTCATTAAAATACTCATTTCAGCTGTTACTATTCACCTTTTTCCAGTCTTTGCTAATTGCTGATTTAAGTATTTGGGTTTCAAGTCTAAAAAAATCAAATCCATAAAATCGAAAAGAAATGACAGAAATTATGGCAAGTTAAATGCATGCTAACAAAGATTGTGCTAAAATGTAAAAAAACCCAAAAACTTTTAATATAGTGTTAATACAGAATCTTGAAAGAAAAAGAAAACACAGAAATGTAAAATCTATTGCATTTTTTTGACAGTTGATTTGTCTGATTTGATCATCATATTAATTTATTCTTCAGCCAACTAAAATATTTAAGAACATTTAAAAAAATATATCCAAAGCAATATAAGTTATCAGAGTAGAGCGATATTATACATCAAACTTCCCTGCATCAAATTCTTTTTTCTTCTCAGTAATTTTTCTTTCCTTCTCAATAATTCTTATAAGAATCAAACATTTCTGTTCTACTTGTAAAATTTTTTTTATAAAGAGATTAAATGACTTGGGATCAAAACAGTTTTCAAACCAGATGTTATGGCCATGAGTTTGGATCATGTGTGTTCTTTAGAATAATTCTCCCGTGGAATAATAAATAAACACAGTGGGAAAGTTGAACAGAAGGAGATGGTGAGTCTCAGGGAGAAGTGGGGTAGAAACAGATGACCTTAGAGACAGAGGGGCTGCGTTGACCTTGGGTGGCATTAACCTTTGGGGTCCCCCTTCTGGACAGCGGAGCGGTCCAAAGCAGGTGGAGCAAAAAGAGAGCCAGGGAGACAAAAGTGGCCACCTCTCCCCACCCCCTTTGACCTGACCCTAACACCCTGATCTCCATAACACTGCTCCAGCCTTATTGGGAAGTGGAGTAAATTTAAAATTGTCTTAAAGCTGTTGGAGGTTTATGAGTGTGCATGCCTGAATATGTTCATGCTGGAGTAATCCCTCCACAGACTCCTCATCTGTGGAAAGTTCTCACTCCAGAAGGCATATCTGACAAGACACCATCTAGCTAATCCACATACAGGGCACAGGCTGCAGTGGGTGGCGATGTCTCAATCACTGCATGGATTTCCTTCCTGTTGAGAAACTTGGGAAATTTGATCAAAAACTATAGATCCTTTGGCTAACTTTAAGCTCCAGTAGATGTTATTCAGTATATCGCAACAAAAAGTTGTGAGCAATCATGTTTGCTTGATGCTATCAGGCTATAGCCACTTCAACATTCATTGCTCTAATTGAAGCAATAGCCATTTTCCTCACTGTATTGAAGCTGCCGTAATAACCTGTAATACAATGTACGAGCTAATCAGCCACAAAATTACTTTGTTTATAGAGGCCTTAAAATTTATAGTTTCAGCGATTCTGTAAAAGAATGTCATTAGGGTTCATAAAGCCAAAGAGGGACTTACTGTGGCATTAAAATGTATATGTTGCAGCAGAGGGACATTTTAACCCTTGGTTGCGCCATTAATGAGACTGGCTTAATGGAAACCCTGGACCCCCTTCTGGTCCTTATCCCAATAATTAAAGACCTGAGGCCATAGCGATGGGGTGTCCTCCCCCTGCAACTGGAGCATATTGCTTATTGATTTTACCCAAAGGTTTTATGTCTGGCAATGACTTTTTCATAAAAATCTGTTGACCTAAAGACATGGTCTAATTAATAGAAACACATATAGTTTGCTAAGCACCATTATATGACTGAAAATAGCATCTTAAAACATCCTTTAAAAAGTTTGAGTCAGATACAGATATTTTTATGAAAAGTGGAGGATAGATCAAAAGAAGAGCACAAAAGAGCTAATTGTTGAGTGGTAATTGGTTAATGAGGAGGGTGGAGTGAAACTGCAGGGGGTTGTTTCCTCTCTTAAGTGGAAATGCAAGTGTGTTTGCATGACTTTGAACTTGGCATATGCCACCTAATGACAATCCGTGTTTAAACAAAAGACAACTTTGCCTCAAATGACCAACTCAAAGGAGTGTTTGTGCAGGCGGCTTGTGGCTGTTGTAGTCAGGAAGAATTTAACTCCCATTATGGAGTCAAAAGAAGCCCACCCGGAGCAGCATGATCCCCCCATTTCCACCCAGCTTCTTTACAATTCCTCCCCCGAGTTTGTATTCAGCTATTGTTTACGTTAGCTCTCCTGCTGCTCCCGTGGATATAATGGGAGAAAAAGAGAGCGAGAGGAATTTGTGAATGTTTGTATACATTTAGAGTTTCTTTCAAAGGCTTATATCACTTTTTCAAAGTGGCAGGCCAGTTTCAGTAATGCTAAAATCTTCTCTGGACAATGGAGAGACCCATATAGAAATTATAATGAGCATTAAAATTTGACTATTTGGACTGAAGTTTCAATTCCAAATCCTTGAAGTTTTTTTTTTTTCCTCATAGCTCTTTTGCTTCTCCTCAGATAAGCTATATAACATTGCAGATCTATATGTTCACTACCATTCATAAGTCTTTTCAAATGTTAAAAAGGCTTTTATTCAGCAAGGATGCATTAAATGGATCAAAATGGAAAATTAAGATATTTATAATGTTACAAAATATTTGTACTTAAAATAAATTCATTTTTTTTTTTTTTTTACTTTCTATTCATCGAAGAAAATATCATGGTTTGACTGCAGCTTCAGCTTTGCCATCACAGGACTAAATCACATTTTAAAATATGCTAAAATAGAAAACAGTCATAAATTGTAACAATATTTCACAATGTTGCCGTTTTTTTTTAATTAATTAATTTTTTTTATCAAATGCAGACTTGTAGACTTTGTATGTTTAAAGTAAGGTAAAATGATGGTGGGGGTTGTTGCAAATCTTTGCCACATTGACCCTTTAGAGACTCTGGTTAGAGATGAAGGCCATTAGAATGATGTCTGGCTTCCAACAGTAGTTCGTGAAGTTCAGGTCCAACATTAGACTGGGGACAATGGACCAACCTGGGGGCTGGGACTGTGTGTGTGACTGGACACAGGCTGTCTGCATTAAGCCCCACGTTGTTCATCCACCCTTCACCAACTCTCTCATGACCCTTTAGGGACCCAGGTCACAGCTCAAGGGGTGGGGATGGGTGGGGGACTCTTGCTGTTCAGAACACCATCTACAATCCCCCAAAACCCAATTTCTATCCACCTCTCATCTGAATGATCAGAATTATCCCCAGGCTTGAGCTCTTAATCACACTTCTGTTCGGGTCTCATGCAGGTTGGAATGGGTTATTAGCATAGACTTATAATCGACATACTTTATGCACCATCATCACTGTTGTAGCAACAATGGAGCTCTTAGATCCTAGAGTATGAGGTATAATGACAAACTTCTCTAATGGGAAGATCATGGAACACAGTTTCCATTGTGAGGTGTGCAAAACTTCTACCTTAGAAAACAATATATTAATATATTTAATTGTTCGCTAACATGGTTAGTGTTAAATATGCAGTCCATTTATATCCCTGCTACAAGATTACGTTATTTAATTGGATGTATCAAGCAAGAACTAACATTATATTTGTACATCCATATCTTTATTGCTTAGGCCCGTGTGTTATTCTCTGTATTTCTGAATCCAGCTTGTGTGACATAACCCCCCTTTCCCCTGGGACCTCTGAATTTCATTAACACTTTGAGTAAGCCAGGGAAGGGTCAGATGTAAGCTAGCCCTCATAAAAAAGAAAAAGGAAGAGACAGACTCGTCCCATCTACATCTGCTAAGTGTGTGACCTAACCGGGAGCAAAAGGTGCACCCCAGATATTCCCTTCAGTGGAAGTCAAGTTTATAGTGCTATATATTTATGGACTCCGGTATTGATATTGTTCAAGGTATATGAGTCCAAGGTATATGAGAGTGAGGCGATTGAGCTTATCTGGTCATCTTGTCATGGGTAATGTCAGATATTGCAGTAATGGTTTCCTGTATGCACTCTGAATGAGTGTGAAACAGATATTTCTGGACTGTACCAATAGTTTGAAAAGTTACAAGTAAATTGTTCATCATATGATTATAATCTACACTAATGTATATTTATTTTGAGATTTGCTAAAGATAATTGTAACACTGTCATTAGATTATTAGTGTTTTTAAAGATACAATTTAATTGAGCACTAGAGGATGTTAAAGGTTGCCTAAATGTGAAAATGCCCAATATTGGCATAACAATATCTATATATGTAAAGGTATTGCTAATTTCTTAAATATTGCTGATAGCCAATATAGTACAGATGTATTTTGCATCCCTACAAGTATAATATATCATTCTCTGTTACAGCTCTAAATGGCATATATACAACTTAAAATGTCAAATAATAAGCAGTTGGATGCAGAGAGCAGAATTCTCTTTAAATGGCTATTCACCCAAAAATGAAAATTCTGTCATCATTTACGGTACTCACCCTCAAGTCCAAACCTGTAAAAGTGTTTTACTTCTGCTGAACACAAAGGAAGTTATTTTGAAGAATATTAGTAACCAGACAGCTGCTGGTAGCCATTGACTTCTATAGTATTTTTCCACACTGTGGAACTCAGTGGCTACAAACAAGTTTGGTTACCAGCATTCTTCAAAATATCTTCAGTTTGATTTTCTGTGAAAACAATGAACATCAGTATGGCCCAAAACAAAACTGAACCCTTTCATTCTATGGATAAAAACATATACAGTAGAAACATTTGTAAAAATATTTTCTTTTGTGTTCCACAGAGTAAATGATGACACAATGTTCATTTTTGTGGTGAACTATCCCTTTAAGACTCTTATGTCTTTCATGTTACAGCTGTCACGATCAAGTGCAGGTGGTGTTTGAGGACCCCAGTAGTCAAAAATGAGTATATTTTAGCAAGCAGAGGAACAGAAGTGCATATTGAAAGTGGGGTTAGTTATATCTACCTAACAGATGCTAAAGGTACTTCATATCTCATCTAGTGCAAGTTCAAGAGCAGACTTGTGCTCTTTAACATAACAGCTGCCGGAGACACTGGCCATCTCCAGAGGTCACATTAAGGGTGGCTATAGGTCTGGAGTTCTCCATATGAAAAGCACAGATGATGTATGAAATGGCCATGTAGCAAGTTGACAATGAGAGAGGACCAGGGTGAACCAGTGGCATGGGAAATTCACCCTGGAATCAGACTGAAAGGAAAATGTGACCGATGGGGGTTTAGAATGGTGGGGGTTTGTATAAGTGGGGGGCAGATGGTCCAGACTGAGAGGGGTGCAGAAGGCTCCTGGTGGTTGCCGGGAGTTGTTTTTGGGAAAAGGGTGTCGTCACAGGGCTATTGTCATCAAGGGTGCTTTTGCTCAAAAGAGATTCCTCTAACTTGACCCCATAACTCACCCTAATTCTCCATCCCTTCTACTCTGGCTTTGTCACAGCCCTCTATGGTTCACTGGCTGCATTGCATTTGTCCCTATTGTGATGACCAGGTTTGGTTTGGTGATACTGAGTAAATAGGCAGATATGCTTAGATGGTAAAGCTCACAATGACATCAGTAATGAGACAAATTCAGTTTTGTGGATATGGAAAGTCTGACCTCAGAGCTTTCATTTTCAAAGGCCTTTTCCTTTTGAGTCTTGAATTAAAAGAAAACACAGACATATGCAACAAACACAAAAATGTACATGTAGATATATCATAAACTCAAAATCCATGATGCAGTTGCATATGAGATCAAAGAGGACTATTAGCAATTTTTAAATAAAAAAAAAATTTCAAGGAAAGTTGCTACAGATTGTTTCAAAACAACTTCGCAGTAATAAACAAGAAAATAACAGTATTAATGTTTTGAAGTTCTTCAGTTATAAATTGAAATATGGTTTTAGCTGTTAAGCAGCTCGGTAACAATTTAGTAAAGGGACCAATTCTCACTATTAACTAGTTGATTATTAGCATACCTATTATTAACATATTGGTTGTTTATAAAGTACATATTCTACATGACCATATTCTACATCTCTGATCTTACCTAATATCTAAGCCTAACAACTACCTTACTAACTATTAATAAGCAGCAAAATTAGGAGTTTATTGAGGCAAAAGTCATAGTTAATGGTTTATTAATAGTGAGAACTGGACATTAAAATAAAGTGTGACCAGCAGCAGTCATTATTCAACTCAGTTTAGTTCAATGTTGAATACATTTAGCTCAGTGACAGTGTTGATGTTGCAGAGTTCATCAATTATGAGACAAATTTCATTTAGCTATAAAGCAGCTCTATAGAAGACAATTGTAATTATCCAGTTCAAGGTTTGTTCTCCTTCATTAGCATCTGTGCAGTCAAATAAATAATATTATGGAATATTAAGTGTCTGTTAAACCCAATAGAAATTCATCACCATACTTTTTACATATCATCAATGTTTCATATGCATAACCTTTATTATAATCTTTTTTTGCATTGTAGACCATAGGGTTTGTTTCAGTTGTGTTCTGATTCATCTTCCATTTTTCTCTCTCACTATCAGGTTTGTGTAATGGATCTGAGCTGGCTTTCCTAACTGAGCCCAGTGATGTTATCGCGGTACGGGATAGGCCGTTGATGCTGGACTGCAGGGTGGAAGGCGACGGTCCCATTACGGTAACGTGGCATAAGAACGGAGCTCCGCTGCTTGCGGGAGTGGGCAGTCGGGCGAAGATCCTGTCCAACGGCACACTCCTGATTCGCAGCTTCCAGAAGAGACGGGATGGAGATGCTACCGATGCTGGAGAGTATTACTGCGCTGCACAGAACCACTATGGCATGCTGGTCAGCCGCAAGGCCCGTGTACAACTCGCATGTGAGTGACTGAAGAGAAAGCATTTCAAACATGGGCGACATGGTGACAGTAGATAGTTTTTCACTGGGATATGATAAATCGTATGCTTTGCCTACTCAATTGTTTATGTGGGAAATACAGTGATATAGTGGAGGTGCCAATGTCCGTTTACTATCTGTTACTCTCTCCTTTCCCATCTTCCTCTGGTTCTCCCTTTGGTCCAATAAAAGCAGTAGGGTGGGTGATAATCCTGTAGTATTATAGTTGTCACTACATGCTTCCTCAGAAGGTACTGTTACCATGGCAATGAACTCTCATTGGGAGCCCCTTCTTCTAACACCCCTACCTATTGATTATTTGAATGACCAGGCTATTTAGACCACAATTCTCTTGTCACCTCACCCTACATCCCCAATGAAAATCACCATTTTAGATGCCAATATCAAGTTATCACAGTAAATTCACATTTGGGACAGTACAAACAGTTATTATACCACATAGAGTCATAAAAAATAGTTTTCCTAATAAGTATGCTTATCTTTTATTTCTGTATCTAGAAAATATCTAGTAAACTATATAATGTTGTATCCAAATATCTTAACATCCTCAAAACAGGATAAATTTATTTGACATGCAAAATCGTATAAAGAATATTTCTTTGAATAATCTTAAATTTAAACTAAACCTCACTAAGTTTTGATACATTTATGCTTAATATATGAAGAGCTCAGATGCAAAAGCCTCTAAGTGCCATCTGAAATTTACATCTAAAATGAGCATTTTTTTGTTTAGGTTCAGTAATTTTACTCTAATGGCAATGTATAGGTCCTTTTCTATGCAATAAAAGTGAAATAACTGAACATAAATATAGGAGCCTGATTAAAAATGCTCATTTTAGAAGAATATTTCAGACGGCACTTAGAGGCTTTTGCATCTGAACTCTTCATATATATATTAATAAAAAGGAATCTATATAATATTTTTCAAGGAAGTCTCTTATGCTTGTCCAAGCTGCATCTGTTTAATACAGTAAAAAAAAAATACTGTGAAATCTTGTTACAGTTTTTGTTTTCCGTTTTAAATGTACTTTATACTTGTGATGGCAAAGCTGAATAACAGCAGCCATTACTCTAGTCTTCAGCGTCACATGATCCTTTAGAAATCATTATTTGGTTTATAAATAACTCTCAATTCTTTTTGTTCCACAGCTCTTCCAAAATTCCACACTCACCCAGAGTCCATGTCAGTAGATGAGGGAGGTGTTGCACGTTTCCAGTGTCAGGTCAATGGTATTCCTGAGGCCAACATTACTTGGGAGAAGGACCGTGTTGTGCTTGGAACATCTGATGACAGGTAACACACAGTTCTTACTGTCTTTCTTTATATTCTTCCTCACAGGATTGCTCATTCATGTTACTCTTTCTCCACAGGTATACACTTCTCCCAATGGGTATTCTGCAGATTACAGGAGTTAAGAAATCAGACGCTGGTGTCTATCGCTGTGTTGCCACTAATATCGCCAACACCCGCTACAGCCATGAGGCCTATCTGAACGTAACCGGTCAGTAGTCACCCTTAATCTGGCAAACACCCCAGACTGCATGTACATAACATTAACCTTAAACTCTATGCATCCTGTAAATAAGCAATGTGCTGTATTATGTTTATACTGAACAACCAGCACATTGATTGCCTCAAATGTCATGGTCAAATGTCATCCTTATATTAGTGATTTGTAATTTAGCTCCAGTTTCATCATCTCTTTATTTGCCCTTCTACTCTCAGGAGGTGTTCCTCGTACCTATAAGGAGCCAGTCATCCTGTCAGGCCCACAGAACCTCACCATCACCGTCCATCAGACCGCCATCCTGGAGTGTATCGCCACTGGAAACCCTCGCCCGATTGTGTCTTGGAGTAGACTTGGTATGAATCCTTACACTTGAACTGTCCAAGGATAACTAAATGTTAGGGATTTCTCATAATTTAATTTGTTCTCATAATTTTTTTTCCTTCAGATGGCAGATCTATCGGAGTGGAGGGCATACAAGTGCTCGGGACAGGGAATCTGATGATCTCCGATGTCTCCCTTCAGCACTCTGGGGTGTATGTGTGTGCTGCCAACCGGCCTGGTACCAGGATGAGGCGTACCGCATTGGGCAGACTGGTAGTTCAAGGTAAACTTCCTGGATACTGAAGATATTTTATGACATGATCTTACTGATTTAAAACAATTTCATCTAATTTCTCCTCCTTTTGGCCTTTTTTCTCAGCTGAAAGATCGTTTGCAGTGTTTTGTGATATACAGTACCATTCAAAAGTTTGGCGTTGGTGCAATTTCTAAAATGTTTTTGAAAAAAATCTCTTATGCCCACCAAGGCTGCATTTATTTAATCAAAATACAGTCAACACAGTAATATTATGAAATATTTTTACAAATTATAAAAAAAAAAGTTTTCTATTTTAATATATTTTGAAATGTAGTTTATTCCTGTGGTGGTGAAGTCATTTCTCCAGTCTTCAGTGTCACATGATCCTTCAGAAATCACTCTTAATATGATGATGTGCTGCTCAAGAAACATTTCCTGTCATTATCAGGGTAGAAAACAGTTTAGCTGATTAATATTTTTGTGAAAACTTTGACTTTTTTAGGATTCTTTTATTACTACAATGTTCAAAAGAACAGATTTTATTTGACATTTATTTCATGTCTTTACTTTCACTTTTGATCAATTTAATGCATCATTGCTTTTTTTCAAAAATCTTACTGAACCCAAACTTTTGAATGGTAGTGTATTGAATCAGAAAAGTAGCTTCAGTATTTCATAAATGGTTCTAACCCATGTGGGAAATAATAGCTGACCCCACACTGCTTAATCCGGATTTGTTGTGACAGAAGTTCGCAAAGCTGCACTATTACAGTAATTTTATTATTTGCACACTTCACTGAGCACAACAGAGCAAGCCTATTGTCTTGTGTGTGTGTGTTTGTAGCTGTGTTGAATGAATATAGTATTTTTGGCTGCTATGATGACCAGACATCAGGCAGAACTGGTTTTGAACATGACCCTTGGAAGGAAGCTGACTGGTCAGCCCAGCAGGAGAAGTCAATATTCAGGCCCTCCCTTCTCTCACCTTTGCCCTTCTTGGTTTTTTCCTCACTCTGTACTGGGTCTGATGGTGTGAGATTCTGAATACTATTATGGTAACTAAGGCCTGCTGCTGCTGTCCAGCTGGGCTTGAGAGGAATAGCTTGGGTAATGAAGTCAGCTGTTAGGAGATATCCCCCTTCAACACCCCTATGACACCTCTCATCCATCACCCTGCTACTGTCCATACATTCAACCTGATCATATATCCCTGAGGTATATATGCTCCTTTCATTTGGCTTTCTTCAAAGTAGCTGCACGCTGGGGGTCTTTAGGAAAGAACAACATGAGAACAAATGGGTAAATCATCCATGAGGGGCGTAGTACAAAAGTCATATTTAATATCACAGTCGGTAGTAGTAAGTGTGAACGACTAAGCTTCTTATTCATCTGAACTAAAGAATAATCCTAATTATGTCTTTTAACATCTTAAATAGTAAAAGTGATGGCCAGGAGGCAGATATTTGATCAGTGTATGCTAAATATCTGCTGTGATAATGAAGATTATCCTGTTGTCCCTTAGCTTTATGCATCCATTCATTTGTTAAATTGTTGTTGAAATTGCACCCAGGTGTGCTTTCTCTATCTGTGTCCCAAATGTCCAGCTTAAGTCTGATCAATCAATAGTCACCCCTATCAGTCTTTTTACAACAGAATTGGCAGTGAAGCCATTTGGGGGAGGTAATCTTGAATGTATTGATTCATTTATTGATCCACTTTTTGTGTAAGATGGGAACAAAGAGATTAGGTTTGGTTATTTCTCCAAAAAAGAAAGCAAAAACCTTCCCAACAAACCCTGAGAAAAGCCTCATTAAGTAATTCAGATCAGTGAAGCAAAATTAAATTTAGAGTAACACAGAGTGACAGAAATTAAATTCATTATCAAGGAATATGCAAGAATATGTTTGATTAATAATACTTTATAATAAGGTTTAATATGTTATTCAGCATAATGAATTAACAGCATTACAGCATTTATTAATCTTGGTAAATGTTAATTTACTGTGTAAACATCATATTGTTCAATCATTATTAAAAAGTATGTTAATTTATCTAACTTAAATGTTAATATTTATCAGTATAGGGTACAGTTCTAATGTTTGGGGTCAGTGATATTTTATGATATTTTTTAAAGATATTAACTCAGCAAAGATGCATTAAATTATTCAAAAGTGACAGTAAAGACATTTATAATGTTACAAAAGATTTTTATTTATGCACAAAAAATATTAAGCAGCACAACTGTTTTTAACACTGATAAGAATACAAAATGTTTACTGAGCACCAAATATTAGCATATTATTTCTGAAAGATTTAAAAAACTGGAGCAATGTCTGCTGAAAATTGCCGTCAAAGTAATAAATTGATAATTAACTTGATAGACAAGCACTGAAATTCCACACAAGAAGAAGATATTTTAGTCATGTTGTGAGAACACATTTGATAACTTAACAGTCTGTCTGCCAGTCACAAAGGTAAAATCAGCACATCCTAGTCAAGTTCAAAGCTGAGTGGTTTGTTTATGTCAGGTTATGGTCCTCCAGACTGCTCATTGTGGACGTGAGGTCTGCACTTTCACACAGTCATGAAGGTTAGGACAGATGCTGAGCCAGGATGTGGACAATAGAGAACAAAAAGGAAGACAGACAGGCAAAGAGCAGTCTTCCTAGTGTGCATGTGTATGTTTTGGGAGGGGCGAGGTATCCCCTCTCACCTCTGCCCTCTCATTTCTCACCTTTGACATTGGCCTAGGAAGCAGAGGGGGTGGAGACTCCTCTGACAGACAGGTGATGAAGCAGCAGAATGGATGGCCCTCAAATGAGGAAGGGTGATGGGCCTTCATGACCCCTCCCCCACAGTTTCCATAGCATTATGAGGGCAGTTGTTCTCGTCCCAGCTGGTGGTCAGGCAGCGGGTGACGAAGTTCAAGGGGGGGATTGTGACGTTTTAACAGCTTTGTGTTGAGGGAACCCCTTCCTCTATTTTCACCCTGGGCTATTTTTAATATGAAAAATGAAACTGACATGTGGTTCAGCTGAGGGGTTTCCTTAAGTTACATGTTCTCAATCTGAAAATGTATGCCTACACATCAAAGCAGGTGCAGAAATAGCAATTCCTATAAACATGAGGCTTAGTGATATAAATCATTATATGTGACTTGAAATCCACAAATGCATTCAAGAACCAGCTTATTCAAGTCAGGAGGCAGCCATGTTTTTCAATAATATTAATTGATTGCATAAGTCACACAACAGAATTAAATGAATGAGAAATAGCCACCTGATCAGACTCAAGGTCAGGATCTGAGACCCTGCTAAAAGAATAACTGATCAATACATGAGATGGATCGGGGACTGATGCTGTCAGTTGATCCTGGTTGTAAAGACACAGCTGGGTAGCTGTTGGAGTGGAAAACAGACCCCAAAAGCTGATGCTGTTATTTAATTGTACTCTGCTTCCTGTTTGCAGGCAGGGGAAATTACATGTCATGAAATTATAAATCCATCTGAATCAGTCACAGATCGACATGTGCATGTGTGTTTTAAGTGTGCTTGTATTTATAGCTGACTTTCACTGGGCTTTTACACGTACTTAAGAAGTTCAGTTTAAGTCGGACCTAAACACTTATTGTTTTTTTTTAAATGACATATAAATGCTTTTGTCTGACAGAAATAGATCCAGTGCAGTTATGTATTAGTATTTTTTAAATATGCATAGTCTTTAATGGTCATTACACATTCTAATGTAAAAAAAAAAAAAAAAAAAAAATTCAAGATTTCTAAGTGTGTAAATGGCATGTTTAGTTAACTCTATCACTTTTAGAAATCAGGTCTAATATTAAATATCAACTGATAAAAGTTGCTATAGTAATACAGGTCAAAAATTTGGAATAATTAAGTTTTTTTAATGTTTGAGAAAGAAGTCTCTTATGCTCACCTACTTTTTTTGAAAAATGCAGTAACAACAGTAATACTGTGAAATATTATTACAATTTAAAATAGCTGTTTTCTATTTGAATGTATTTCAAAATGTAATTTATTCTTTTGATGGCAAAGCTGAATTGTCAGCAGCCATTACTCCAGTCCTCAGTGCTGAATGTTGAATGTTGAACTGTTATGCTGCTTAATATTTTTACCATTCAAAAGTTTGGAAAAGTAAGATTTTTTAAGAAACTCATATTTTATTCAGCAAGGATGCATTAATGATTGATCAAACGTATCATGGTTTACACAAAAACATAAAGCAGAAAAAAATGGTTTCAGCATTGCTAATAATAAGAAACATTGTTGATATTTGAGCACCAATTCATAGAGACAATTCACAAAAATATTAAAAATTCTTAATATACACAGATGTGTATATCGGCCAGACAGATGCAGCATGTATCAGCTCCCTCTCAGGGCCTTTATTTAGTCCCTCCTCAGTTTAAAACATTTCTATTCAAGGATGTCTATTCATCAAAAGTTCTTCTCAGGTTCAAGTGTGAGGTGCTTCTTGGGAGAGAAGAGAACTACAATGACGTTGTTGATGAGTGACACCCCTCCTCTCACACACACACACACACACACACACTGTGTGACCGCCGTTTATTCAGACTATGTCTGGAGGTCTGAAGTGACCTCTGTCCTATTGTGCCCTGCCATAGTTTCATTATACACACACCCCTTCAGCCCCTCCCACTTTTCACTTTGACCCTAAAGCCTGAGCAGAACCCACTGAAGTGTTTTTAAAGGCTGTATTTTCATTTCAGGCCTACTTGCACATATATGATGAATTTTGTGTTTTATAGTGGTACTTGATGTCTTGTCATGGTATTCTAACCTCAGGTTATATAAGCTATATAAGGTTATACATATAAACACACACACACTCACACACACACACACACACACACACACACACACACACACACATATATATGCATATGTTAACTCACTTTGTTTACAAATTGATTCTGAAGTAGATATTAAAACATGTTTTCATTTTTAATTCTCTTTAGAGATATTATTCAGGACACAATGATGAGAAACAGAACTATCAGCTGTGAAACCCAATTAAACAGCTTCTCTGCAGCTCATATTGATCTGGCAAATCTATATTTCTGTCCAACGGTTTAAAATTTTTTGACCTCATTTGAAGGGGAAGCTGCGCTGTTTTAAAGATCTGTGCCTGTATTGATTAATAGCTGTCTATTGAAATAGGGTTCCCTTTGACCTATGACCTTCCACACCTCCGCAGACCACTTCGGACCCTCTTCCCAGGGAGAAGGGGCTCTTGTGGGGGTGTTTGGTTGTGGTGGGTGTCAGTAGATCAATGAGATGCATAGTCCTGGGGTCTGGAGAGCTCTACATATTTGCATGGCCATTGTGTGGACACTGAAGGGGTGTCAAGCGGAATGGTGAACCTGCATCTGCACTGCTGAGCCAGAGGAGGGGCTGCAGGGGTCATTTAGGAAGATACAAAGCGGTTATAAAAAGAGTTTAAGTTCAAGATCTGATGTTAGTGTTAAGGTAAATTAGTGTGTTTCAAAGAGCCATATAATGGTAAAATATTAAATCATTTTAATTTATTAAATATTAATATTAAGGTGTCTTGCTGTTAAATAAATGTATGTCTGGTTCTCATCTGACAGACAAATGATCTTTGCCTCACTGTCAAACTGTTTGTACTGCATAAAAAATTCACATTTATTAATGAAATAAAAATTTGGTAACGCTTTAGACTAGGAAACACATGCAGTAAGAGTTTTCCCTCTCTAAACTCCTAATTACTGCTTATTGATAGGTAGTTGTAGTTATGTTTAGGTATGGGATCTAAAATATGGTCATGCAGAATAAGGCATTAATATGTGCTTTATGAGCACTTATAAGCAGCCAATATGCTAATAATATGCATGCTAAAAAGTAACTAGTTAATAGTGAATATGTGTCCACAAAAAGTGTTTTTTTAAAGTAACAGGAAACACATTTAAAGTTATTAATATTATTCAGTTGGTTTTGAAATAATTATATCATTAATGTCTTGTTATTTGTCTCACCCAGTGTTATTTTAGTCTCATTGAGATTGCGTAAGTTATTTAAATTAATAGTTTAATATTTAATATTTGTATTTTTGTTTTAGGTTTTAGTAATTTTGTTGTGTGCTTTTTATATGTATACGTAGTTTTTATTCATTTTTATTTCAGTTCCAGTCCGAGTTATTTTAATACATACATAACATATATTTTATTTCAAGTAAAAAAAAAAAGATTTTGCGTATGATTTAGTTTTAAATTGATTTAACTATAATAACCCTGGTCTCACCCTGTTCCTCTGTTTCCCCAGCTCCTCCAGAGTTCATTCAGTGGCCGCAGTCTGTGTCTAAGCCAGCAGGAGGCAGTGCTGTGTTCACGTGTGTGGCTCAGGGTGTTCCTGAGCCTCATATCATCTGGCTGAAGAATGGAAAGATACTCACACCAGGCAATAATGTGAAGCTCACTAACAATAACAGGTACACACTTAAATTATATGAGACTAGTATGGACAGGGATACACAAACTTACTGCTGAAAAATCTACTGCATAAAATCTAAAAGTGTCTGTTTATTTCTTTATATACCTATTAAAATTTTTATTTGTATTAGTATTTTTAATTTAATTTATTTTTTCTGTTAATAATTAAATCTGTTAATTTTGTATTTATTTATCTCTTTTTTTAAATGTATATGTGTACAATATTTTAATTGCTTTATTTACCTGCAATAATTTGTCTTCAGGCATTACCAACTTGTGTCCACTAGATGTCAGTGTTCACCGGTTTTATATTCTGTCATCCAAATTGTGAGATGTGCAAAATCTGTGTATGTTAACAAGGTTCCCTTAAATTTAGAGTATAGATTTAAAATAATAATAGTAATAATGATTGTTTTTAGCACCCTAGCCGTGACTCGTATCACACCAGACGATGAGGCCATATACCAGTGCATCGCTGAAAACTCTGCCGGCACTAACCAGGCCAGTGCTCGTCTGGCAGTGTCCCTGGCCAAAGAGCTGCCCGATGCCCCTCAGGGCCTGAAAGCCACGGCCCTGTCTAAAACCACCCTGCAGCTCTCCTGGACCCAGCCACCAGCCGAAATCACAGACGGTATCATCGGATATGTGCTGCATATCCGCAAATATGGCGGTGAGTGTCTTTGGAATGCAGATTTTCCACTAAACTGGAACATTTTTTGCTCTCTGCTAGTATTTTTGGAGTAATACTTCATAATTGGTGCACTTTTGTTTTCAGAGCCTGAAAGTAAAGAACTACAGGAGGCTGTGAGTAAGACAATATTTCAGCATGACCTCACAAACCTTGAACCTGCGACCACCTACTCCATCTACCTGAAGGCTTACTCTCCACTGGGTGCTAGTGAGCGGTCCAGTACTGTCGTTTCCACAACACTAGGGGGCGGTATGTAGCTGCGTACAGATTACACATCGCATGCTATTTGCTTTTATGTTTTGCTTAGGTCACTACAATTTCAAACTCTCTCTCTCTCTTCCTAACTGTCTCTTCTTTTTCCTACATCAGCATTGTGGCTACCTCTGTTTGCTACCTTGTCCTTTAATATTATCCTGCTCTCTGCTTTTTTCACAGATCTGTTTTTTTCTTGCTATGGCTTCTCTTTTTGCCCATCCCCCTTATGTTCTGTGCTTGAACAGAATGATCTCTGACAGTGTTCCTTGTTCCTCTGAGCTCATTATAATGGGTTTTCTCTCTTTGCACCCTATGTAGTGCCCAGTTCACCTACATTTTTCACCAAAGCAATAAACCGCACAGCAGTCCAGGTCCTGTGGGAGCTGCCCAATAAGCCTGGAAAAACTGAAGGTTTCCGACTGTCTTACCACAGGGTCCCCCACGGAGAGATCCTGGGGCCAATTCAGTTGCCATGCCATGTTAAAACTCACACCATTTCTCATCTCGGTGAGGGAAAATTGGATTTCTTGTTTGTATAAACTATATGAAACTATTGACGCAACTATAGATTCAGTATATCTTTGCAAATACCAAGTGGTTTGCTAATCTAATGCCGTTACATGTAATACATACAAATAAATTGATTTTAAGAATATCTTAAGTCAAGGGTTTTCAAACTCGGTGCAGAGAATTGTATTTATTACAAAATATGTTTTAAAAATGTTAAATGTGTCAGCTAATCTTAAAATGACTTTGTAATCTGAAAATGTTTCTCTTCAGGGTTTTTTCTACATATAAAATATAAAATTTTAATATAAAGAAAATACTTTTGTCATTTTAATAATAAATATATAATATAAATAAAATCAGCTTAAGTACAATTTAGCAAAAACAACAAAAAACACCATCAGATTCCATCTAGCCCTCCTTATTTTAATGTTTTATGCTGAATACTCTCTCACTTAACTATTCTGTCTACATGACCTTACACAGCAGCTCTGAAAAAGCCATTATGTTTGTACAGTGACAGTTGAAATATTCCCTCACTCACCCACCTTAAGAGCAGACCTGAAATAAATCATGAGCTCTAGAGAACAAATGCTCCTTTAAGTATTTCCTAGTACTGTTACGTGACAAATGTGTGAATCCAGAGAACTCAGAAGAGTGTGTGAAAATTGAGATATTGACAAAAACAGATCCTACATGACATAAGAAAATTGCCCAGGTAAAAGAAGGACTGTAATAGCCAGGAGGTTTTACACCAGACCTCAATCACCATGACTCAGCTGATCAATAGTTCTACTGTGACTGCAAAGTCAACAAAACCAGCTCAATGTATATGTATTAGATTGTGCATGTGTGAGGCAAATGCATGAGTAACTTTGATTGATTTGCAGTGTGTGTGATATTGACCATTTCCAATTTTTTTTTTTCACAAGACCCCGGCGCTGTGTATGAAGTCAAACTGGTGGCCTACAATGGCAATGGAGAGAGCGACTGTTCAAAGAAACTTGTTTCACTGGCTGAGGACGGAACTAGTGCTAAAACCAGAGCAGGTAAATTAGCATTTGTTTTGGCACCCATGATTGTGTTTATTATTTATTATATAAGGGTATAATAATCATTTTCTTTGCTGCAGGTGAGGAAACTCAATGTAACTGCAGGGGTGTAGAGAGCTCGGTGAGCAGCATTGTGGTTGGCATCCACATTGGCATGGCCTGCATCATTTTCTGTGTGCTCTTCCTCATGTTTGGATATCGGCGCAGGTAATGGACCTTTTGGAGAGATGTGCAAATTATATGTGCAAATTTTTATATTGATTCACTTCACAAGCATAAAATATAATAACATCATACATTATAAATATACAGTATAATAACAATTACATAGTGTATATATAATGCATATGTGTGTATATATATATATAAAATAAGATATAATAGTATAAGTATAATAAACATTTCATTTTTTTCTCAGTTTCCTCTGTAGGAAGGGGACTCAGGACAGCTGGTCTGTGCCACAGGGTGAAGATGGAGGGCATCCCAACGGCATTCCAAAAGCGGCAGTAACACAACCTACTCAAGGCATTGAACCGGTTCCACAAGTAAGACTTCCAGTCGAGCTTCTCAGCACATTATAACCGAGAAGAAGCCGTCTTTAGCAAATATAGACCCCCCCAACCTTCATTTTTTCTCTTGACCACAGATGCCACAAAATATCATCTCAACATTGTTAGTGAATGGATGTGCTACTCTTGATTGTCATTTCATGTAAATATTAGTTAAATATTTTACCCAGTAGTGTCACTGTAGGTACAGCTTGTGAAGTTGCTTTGCACGATTGTCGTTTACTAATTAGTCACTGCCAAAACACTTTTCTCAGAGCCTTTTTCTTGTATGCTAAAAGAGTTTTTCAACAGCTGGAACTGAACTTGTGCTCTGATTGTCAGGGTTTTGTAAAAAAGTAGCTTATCATACTAACAGCTGTTTTCTCTTTTTCAGGGTCATAATATAGATCGCCAGGCCCAATGCCAGGTTCTTATCGAGCAGCACTCATCCAGTCTGCCAGGCACAGGCACAGGAACTGGCTAGCATTAGCCCTTAGCTAGCACTGCCTCAGTGATCTCTCTCCTTGTGGTTCCTCTGCCTAGTCTGCCCACCAAAATCCCTTTAGTCCATATTTATCATGCCCAGTCTGTCACCTAAACTGCTGCTACTGTTTAAAGGTGTAAATGGGCCTGTTTTAACTACAAACGTTTTGCTAATTGAGCTGGTTTAACTTGTCCCATTTGTTTCTTTTGCTCCCTCCCTTTAGAACCAAAGCTTGACTCCTTTAAGATCTTTATTTTGATGTGTCTGCACAAGAACACCAAATGATAGCCTTAGGAGATACTGTAGTCATTTTTTATGCTAGCATGCTAAGTTACAAATAGTTACTGTACTCTTTCTGAGCATAAATACACAATGGAAGCTAAACACAACAAAAATGATACCAAACCCGCTTTATATTTTATTACCAAAGGGCTTTCTGCTAAAACCAAAAACTTTCTTTTGCAATGCGTCCTCTGGTAATAAGATGTAGCCTGAACTGATGGCAAATATAAAGTCCAACCATTTTAATAATCTCAATATTTCTCTTCAGTATGTGTGATTTAGTGAAGTACATGATTTACAAAACAAGCTACAATAAGCCATATTCTCAGTTGAAATGATTACAGGAAACAGAGGTTTGTTCCGTTTGTTAGCCTTAGCTCAGATATACCAAGATGAATAATGTGGCCTTGCTTTTGCCTTCGCTTGTGGTTGTGTGAGTTCAGATAAATTGATTGTTATATGTTTCACCGTACATGCCTCGAGGCAGGCTGTACCCCAGAGGAACCATAAAGGTGATGGAATCTTCCCACATTTCCTTCTTTCCTATTCTTTATAATACCCACCAAAAGCTGTATACCTCCAAAGATAGCTACCTCAGAATGTTATGTTGGGCTGACATTAGCCCCCTGCTAATAAAGCTTGCCTACCTCAGCCAAAAAATAGCAGATACCCGCTACTGTTCCCACTGCCAGTGCCTGTGCCAGCTGCCTACAGTACCTGCATTCAGGTGCCCATCTGGTCGACTGCCATGGAGAGTGTGACCGTGGCTGCCCATCCTCTGGCTCCAAATATTGCCTTAGCAGACAAAAGCTGTCTGGGAACCCCTCCCTAACTCATCGTCCAGAAATCTACAGAAGCATTTAAGCTGTGGAATACTTCAAACACACCTTGGATCCATCGTATGTTTCGGATATGATGATAGGATCCTGCCAAGCCGTTCCAAGGATTCCTTTCTGATGCTGCTAAACCTAAACTCCAAAGAAAAAGATGAAACAGCATTTACAGAAGGGGATTCGTTTTGTTCAAAGAATATGATATGAAAATTCCAAATGGAATGTTTGGACCCTTGAGAATTGTAATGGGATATTTTTGGGCCTTTCCATGTGGATACCACAAAAAAGCCTGTGAAACCAAAAGCTTAGGATATTTTGCTTTCCACCAAGGAATACGTGATGGTATTGTGAGGATGCTTATCCAAAGTGATTCTTTCCAGCCAAACCAACTGGTCTTTTCTCCAGATGCCAAATCGGTTGCCATGGGAACTTGAAGGAGCTGCGAGATGATGGTTGATTTTGGGTTTACTGAGAAACCACTGCGTTCTCTCTGTCCCAAACAAACAGGCATGGCAGCAGATTATCCAAAAATGTTTTTGATATGAAAACCAAGCTTTATGATATCCAAAGATGTAAAATTTTTTAAGGTTTTCATTTATCTTTATATCCATGTCCTCTTTAGATGAACCTAAGCCGTTGTGTTGATGTTTTTGCAGTTCGTGTTAAAAGGGTAAGCTGCAATAAAATGGACTTAATAACAAACATATTAACACAAATATCCACAACAATATGCTTTAATAGTCAAACATTTTCTGTCTTCCCTCTTTTGACTGAACTGCCATATTTTTCTTTGAAAACTTTTTAACATTTAAATAACCAAATGAAAATGGGATATATTTTCAAGGAGATTTTATATGTTGATACAAGAGAAGGAACATTTGTGTCCTCTTTATGATAATAGAGTTGAACTTGCCAAATAGTAGAATAATAATACCAAATACCTCTTTCATATTTAACATTCATACCCTTTATCTTTTGTAACACTTCATTACCAAAGCACAGGAACATACATGAGTGTACGATATATGTATGTATGAGTTCATGCATAAATGTGTGTTTTGTGATTGGCTAACAGTAAGTCAAACCTGGAGTCAGTAGAGGTCAAAGATACCCTTTCAAAAAAAGTCAAGGGAACTATGTGTATACAGTAACATATGAATGGAACCAAAGAACTTGATTTTTTTTAATTTTTTTTTTTACGAACGATACGTATCAAGAAAAATATCTTCAGAAACCTGCTTTCCTGAGGACATTCTTCTCTACTCCAGGTTGACCTTTTGAACATAACGAGTGTTAAACGTTTACCCACAATCACTGCAGTTCAAACAGCCCCTCCATAGACTAAAACTCCCATCCTTATGTTGATTTGAAAGAGCTGAAACGTTTCGAGAAAGAAAAAAGGGAGGATTTTAGATTTGTAGCTGTATAGCGTGATTCGTATAGTGGTAAACATTAGATTACTCGTATTTTAAAAAACAATAATTGGTTCTTTTTGTAGAACTTTTTTTCTATTCTCTTTCACAAAGTTGTCATGGTACCTACCTTGGTTTGGAAAGACGGCATTTTCATGTTCATTTTTGTAATGTTATTATTATTAATATTTTAATTATTGCTATTGCTTCTTTTTCTATGTCCGTTTTGATAAACGCCAGTTTTTGTTTTTCATTTCTCTGTAGCAGATGAAGGAGAATGTGAAAGTGTTTGTTAGAAACCTAAAAAAAAAAAAACAGTGGGTTGAATGCAGCAGGTTGGCAGAGATATGATTTGGGATTCATTATGTTTAGTTGCCTTTATATTCTACATTTCAATTTGTGTAAATTGGCCCTATGTTTATGTGCAGATACCAAGTGCACTTTTACAAATGTTTCAAACAGCTAAATAGCACACATAAATGAGTGAATCCCCCATCTGTTTAGATTATGACCCACTGGTTAGAGAAAAAAAAAAAATAGAAAAAAAAAAAATAGTTGAGAACTAGAGTTTGAGGGCTAGAACCAATGAGGAAAAACAATGCTTTAACATGTACTTCCTTTTGAGTTATTTGAACCTGAAAACCCAAAAGCTTTAAATACTTTGAGACTGATGTCTCCAACCAAAAATATTAAAGACAGAGACTGGTGAATGGACAATTACAGAGCCACTGTAAACGAAGAGACCAAGCAATGAATGCACAATGCTATATAAATGGACCATGGTTGTTGAATTGTTTCGTAAATTGGTAACGACTTAATATTCAGACTGTAGTCTCTGAATTGATCTGTCAGCACAACAAAGCTTGTGATTTACATTTATCATGTTGCTATTCCGATCTTACAGCATTTCTCTAATTGGCTTGTTGGTCTTTACCAGATCACAAAACTAAAATGTCAAGATCCTTCAACATACTGCACGTACTGTATTGCATCATTAACTTGTGTAGTGATTGTATTGTCAAGAATGGGCTTTGATGAATTCCTTTCCTGTTTGAAGAGATAATGATGTCTGCCATTACTTAGCAACCAATGGGAATGTCTTTAGAAATGCTCCAAGATTTCATTGCTGAGCTCTCTCTTGATTAAGGTGACTATTGTAATAGCACTGTCTCTGATCTCTGCTTTTCCTAATTTGTTCAAATTCCAGGGCGCCTGAAACCAAATAAAAACAAAGAACAAGAATATTTTTGTGTGATTACTTTTGAACTGGACATATAGTGACAAAACTGCCCGATCATTGACAGCGTGCCTCCTGAGTAAAAGGAAATACAGCCCTTCCTCAGCCAGTACCCTACCCATTTCCTTAAACAGGCCAAAGTCATGTATACTTCAACAGTAACATACTGCATTTCTATTGGTAGAAGTGTGTTAGCAAAAATAGCATTTTATTTGCTCATTTGGAGGGTTTTGTCTTGTTTTTGAGGCATAGCTATAAATAATACAAAAAATAATTTTGCAATATTTTGATTGTTTTACTGTAAAAATAGTTCACAATATTATTAAAACAAGATGAATTTACTAGAAAAGCAAAACTGTTTAAGATAAGACTTGAGTGTTTTGTTTTCAGACAAAATATCCATCTTACTCAAGGGTGTAGAATTTAGTAGGAAGCTATACTAGTCCCAACCAATATTCCGCAACTACTAAATTATCCCTAGTAATAATTTTAATAAAACATTTAAAATATATTTATATAACCACTATTGTACATTTGTGTCTTCTGGTTTGTTTCATACAATTAAAAATGAAAAATTTCATTCAAAAAAAGAGAGGTTTTTCTAGGCATGCGCACTAGAAAAAGTTAGCGCGTGCACGAAATCTCGAAAAACGTGACGGAATTGTTTGCATGCTCAATCTTTGTTGTTTCTGTACAATGTCTGTTTTCCCATTCGCTTTATATTTTTTCCCCATTCATAAGCAAAACGTTTTAGATTGTCAGAGGCTGACAAAGTACACAACTCCATCACTTGAGTGAAAGTACAGATACTGCTGGTCAAATATTACTCCATTACAAGTGAACGTTGTAAAGACAGATTTTTACTTAAGTAAAAGAACAGAAGTACTTGCTTTTAAAAGTACTTAAGTACCAAAAATAAATTTCCCTTTTTATGTCAATGCACTGTTATATTATTGTTGTACGTAATACTTGAAATACCTCTGAAGCAACTTACAACATTACTGAATAAACTGACTAACTAGTAGTATCTTTGGAATAAAGAGCTGGATGGTAGAGTGTGCACACAGAGACATTCATCCACATTTGAACAGAGTGGACAGTGAAATTGCTATAAATACAGAGTGATAAGGAAGAAAAAAAAAAAAAAACAAATCAAACCTGCTTTAAAACCCAGCAACACAACTGTAGCTGTATAACTTTACAACAGCACCACTGCTTTAACAAAAAAAGCAAAACAGCAAGACTTATTTGACATCAAAACAAAAATGTCAAAAATGCTCTCTAATCGCTCTCACAGTACTTTGATGTCACACACAGAACGGTCTGTGCAGTGCTGCTTCAAAAATGTGTTTTATTAGACGTTCACAACAGTGCTTCTGTGGCTTTATAGATAATATTTTCACTAACACAATTTAGCAAAATCAGACAATATTGTGTCTAATGTATACCACAATATTAACTTCTTACTATTGAAGTGTTGTAAATAAATATCACATTTACAACTGGTCAGTGTTAAAAAAATGCTGGGAAATCACTTCATGTAGCCCTACAAGAGTGATTACAGCAACTGTCTGAAAAAAAAAAAAAGTCAGGTTTTAGAGAAAAAAATAAATAAATAAAATTCACGCACTGACTTTCAAAGCTGCTACATAGTAATGACTTGTAGTGGAGTGAAAAAAGTACAATATTTGTCTTTCAAATGTAGTGAAGTTAAAGTCATAAGTTTCCAGAAAAAAATAACTCAAGTAAAGTACAGTTACTCAAAAAGTGTACTTAAGTACAATACTCAAGTAAATGTACTTATTTACTGTCCGCCTCTGTAGATTGTCTTGCATACGGGAAACTTGGTCTGGTATGCATGCGAATGCTGTTTTAATTTCTAGTAAATGTTACTGTACCAGAGCTAGGCTCCGTAGATTTATGCTTACAAGAAGAAATAAAAAACGAATTTAAAATGAGGTAACAAAATACACTTAATCCAACATATATTCTTTGAAAACAAGTCTCATATAATACATGTTTTGTTGTTGTAGGACTGTCTGACTCGGACTGACAAATGGTCAGCAGGCACTGATCAAGGTAGGTGCTAAACACAGTACAACAAACTGCTGTTTGTTGTACTGTGTTTAGCACCTACCTTGATCAGTGCTAAACACAGTAGCACTGTGTTTAGCACTGAGTCACCTTAGACCTGAGCTCTAAGGTGCTGTTCACCTTTTTGATTTTTATTTCATATAGCATAAGTTGGCACAACAAAATCTAATTTTTCAACATCATTTTTAATGCTCATTTTCTTATTCATATTTCTCTTGCTTGCTTTTAGTCTCTTCTTTTCATGACTGAATGACTGATATACAATGTCACATTCTTTTGAACCTGCCTGAAAATACACACTCATACACACACACACACACACAAAGCCTCGTGACCCTTTTGCTGTTGTCATGGAAACCTCACCCTGCAAACCCTTCCTGTCTTCACCCTAGAGATGTCTCTTGATGTGACACCACATATTTTAGTCCCACCAAAGACCTATTAGGAGAGGATTTACCTCCCATATGCAGTTTATTCGTAATGCTATAAAGGGCAACGACTCAATTTCCATCTTGAATTGAAACAACAAATCATTAAGTCATTTGCTCTATGACTCATACATTCATAACACATTTGTGTCTGCTTTACTGCCATTATTTTAGTGTGTTTTATTATTGCTTCCAGATTTGCGCAAACCAGTGTCTATTTCGGTATCTTTGTGACAGTATGCGCATTCTCTCCTGTCTGCCAGGTCAACACTATCTGTGACTGGTGTGTTGTTTAGCCCTATACAGTTATAGAGCCACAACTGAATGGCGTACAAGCTGTTCCTGCAGCTGTTAGGTGTCGATGCAATCTCAAGCCAGTGAAAATCAAAATCACAAACCTGAGATTAATTTAATCAAAAACAGGGTACATTTAGGTGCTTACATGGCTCTGATCACACAATTATAGATAAAGGGGATGTGTCAGGGTTCACTTTGATTGATTGTGTGATGCGCATGCCACCTTAAACCATTTAAAGGCTTTTGATATTCACACAGTGAGTCTGATTCAGAGCAACAGAGCATTTAGAGATGATTAGATTAAGGGTAATTTAACTGAGACCCAATTAACAGCTTATCAGATAATTTGTATCTTAAGTGGAAACTAAACATCTCTGTGTATGTTAGTATCACGGCATTACTGAACTACTCTTATTCTTTCAAATAATATATATAAATATTTTCCCAAATATTTTAAAACATATAGAGAAATATATAAATATTTTATACATAAAGATAATTTTTTAAAATATATAAATAAAAAATTAAAGTATTTTTTCAAATAAAAATTTATTTCAAACTATACAAAATATTTGTTTATAAGATACTGAATACAGCAAGTCAGTGATGATTAACATATGTATTCTCTCTTTCTTTCTCTCTATGTATATGTATACATATTCATTGCATCACTGAACTACTTCAAATTAGAAATGTAGTTACAAAAAATATTTTCAAGATAGAAAAATATTTTTTTTATTTTGACTTCTATAAAGTCAGTTTAGCTTTCATCACTCTTTCAATACCGCATGTTCCTGCTGGTTTCATATTTGAATCAAAAGCTCAACTCCGGTATAGTGTCCTGATTTATTGTTTTATTACAGGCGTTGAAGTAAATGTTATTTATGATGTTGGGGAATGGCGAAGGAATAGATTAGAGCATCCAGCCTTGACGAGTCTTTATTTTTATGTGTAATCTTCCATCGGAACTCAAGTAGCTTTTTAAAAATCCTTTTTTATCTCAAGGGTCCCATTTTCTCTTGCTGGATCTAAGAGAGAGAAATTGTTTTAGATTTATGAAAGTGCAATTGTATTTATTAAGAATTGGCAAACCTAAACAGAGCCATTGTCATGGGTAGAGCTGAGGAGATCTGTATGTTATTTTCTGCAGTTTTCTGATCTCCTGGAAAGTCCATTGTGACTGTAGTATTGCAGTGAACACATGAGCACACCTGCATTGCATTTGTCACTGGCAGATTAATGTAAGTCTGTCTGGAGCTCTGTTCCAAAACCTAGTGCCGATTTAACAGTTCAATACTCTAATAAGCATACACATTCCTATAGCACACAAATTAAATAAAATCAAATCATTACATTTAATTTTTTTTTAGAATTATTATTTTTCTGAACTATTTCATATTTCAGAGGACTGCAGTGCATTATGGGATTGCCTTTAACACAAATGATACAAGCTGCATAAGGTGCGTATGCAATAGCTACATTTGACTGGATTCTTATTTTCATTTCATGGTATTGTGGTGTTGCATTGATGAATGGGGCATCTGGTATTTGGCTCCTGATATATTGCTGGCTGTACAGTTCCGCCCCAATCAATAACAACCCCTTTCTCCTCTTTTGCCTTCTCTTTGTTGTACCTGTCCTGTATTGATTTAATACACTAAAATTCACTCTGTTCTTGAACAGGATCAAGGACAGTGCAGCTGAGATAATTTTCCATTGGTAATGCAGCCTGCATCATATATTGTAAATAATTTCTGTAATGATTAGCAAGTAGCATTTATTTTTGTAAATAATGAAACCTGTGTTAAATAAGATAGTTCACGTTTAATTTCTTTGCTTATTCTTTTTTTCTATTTAAAAGCTCAAAACTAGGGTACTAAACCCTACAGTTTCATTCCGCTAGAGTGGATGTCTTTGAATTTTTTTTTTTTTTTCATTGTATTACTACAGAACAACCACAGATCAGAGAGTAACAGTCCAGTGATCCATTCTGGCCTGCTTGAGCTGTTGGAATAAAAGGGAATACAAGCTTATCTCTGAGGAATAAATCAAGGATGCTTCTCTAGCCCTCAGTTTGAAGTTCTCACAATAAATAACAAGACACGCCAGAGATCTGAAGACATCTCAAGCTGATGAAGTGTGTGGGAGTGTATTGTGTGTGAAGAGGAAGGGGAGGTTTGCATATGGCATGCTAACCTCCTTCACCACCCCCTTTTTCTTAATTTATTCCTCCATCAATGCATCTGCACTTTTCTTTTTGCATTTTATGTCTGATTATGCATGCGCTTTCCCATTCAATTCTCATTATCCTATTCCAGACCAGTAACGTTTGGCACAAATCTCTAGTCCTGTTGTTATGTGTCTTTTCTAGGCACTATAAATCCTCCCTGTTCTCTCTATTCAAGGTCTTTGTCTTTGTATCTTTTGCCCTTTCTCATTGCCTGCCATTTATTCTGTCCTGCGGCAGTTGTTACCGTCATCCTCTGTCTGAGACACACCTTTCTTCTTCATAATGAGCCCCTGAGCTGTAATTACACTCATGTTTATACAAAGATCAGGCAGACCGAGGCAAGCTGCTCCAGTAAGCTGTTTTAAGACGCAGGAAAGTGCCAAGTGGTTCTCTGTTGTTGTCTTTCCTTTGTATTATTTGCAAAGCTGCTGTCTTTATTATTTTTGCGTCCTATCAGCTCTCCTTCTCCATGTGATTGCTCTCTCGCTGTTGTTTGCGCTCATGCTGTCTATCACAGCATGCAGTGTCTTTCCCCTCTCCTAAATTCCATCATGTGGATTGTTATTTCTGGAAAGTTGCAGCATGTCCTACTTCTACCCTCACAGTATGTCAATTTTACCTCCCATAGCATCTTTTGCCTTCACTGAGCCTCTTTCTGTTGCTATTTCATTCTTATGTCATTTCAATCCTGATACACTCAAGTCTGTACACTCACTGTGCCCCCACCAGACCCAGAGATTAGCTGAACAGATTCAAAAATGGTCAAATTCATGGTTTTCTCTATGGGAGTTGTAAAATGAGACCATTTAAAAAAA
>JAFVLL020015916.1:0-25456 GCA_021397915.2 Tor tambroides | reverse complement strand
AAGGTCTGCATTTACAGTCACACCAGAGGTGTTAAACTGGGATTAGGACTTGGTTTTATGCAGACCAGTCAAGTTCTTCCAGACTGACTGAATCAGTAATTTTCTTTTTGAACCTTGCCTTATACACAGAGGCACTGACATGTTAGAATAGAAAAGGGTCCTGTCCAAACTGTTGCTATAAAATTAGAAGCACACAATTTCCTAGAATATCATTATATGCTTTAACATTAAGATTTGTACTCATATAAATTACTAAAGTAGTCAAGCCTGTTCATTAGAAGGGGGCAACCCAATACTTTTGGCAATATAGTGTACCTTGAAGGACCTATCTGAGAGGTGAGACTCAAACCATTGGAGTGCGGTTCCTGAGATGCCCTTTCCCAATAGGGTTGACATGAGGATCTGATGGATGACCATATCAAAAGCCGCGGACAGATCCAGCAAGATAAGTAATGAAGACTTGGAAGCCGCTCTTGCAAGTCTTAGAGCTTCAAAAACTGAGAGCAAGGCAGTTTCGGTCAAGTGTTCACTTCTGAAGCCAGATTGGTTGCTGTCCAGGAGGTTGTTCTGTGTGAGAAAGGCAGAGACTTGGTTGAACACAACTCGTTCAAGTGTTTTTTTCAATGAAAGGTAGAAGGGAAACCAGTCTGTAGTTTCCTAAAAGAGTTGGGTTAAGAGTGGGTTTCTTAAGAAGTGGGGTTATACGAGCCGGTTTAAATGCTGAGGGAAAACTCCAGTGTGAAGGTATGTGTCAAAGGTGGTGTATGTAATTTTTCAAAAACTCTTTAGAAAACTGAGTCGGGGCCAAGTACCAAAACAAACTTGTAGCCAATCAGCAGTAAGAGGCGTGTCTACTCATGATGTGGAGGAGAGAGTGTTCAGTGAACAGCCGAGCCGAGCAATAGAAAGATAGAGATGGTGGATAAAAAACAAAACAGGAAAACATCTGCGGAACGATAAGGCGAGAAGTAGGACCCGTGTAAATATCGGATCAGCTTTCTAGCGCTGGAGAGAACTCAAGGAGCGGAAGGCCTGCGATCGGACACGAAGGTTGCTTTGGTTCTTCTCGACAGGTGAGTGACACCATGTCTACACCGGACACGGCACGCCGCAATGGCTAAAGTCTGCCAACACTGGACACGATAAAGCGACCGTTGAAAATCATTTGAAATTTGTGTCAGCACATCATAAATAGAACGCGGCAGCATCCAGTGTAGACAGCATCACTGATTATGACTTCTATAGACCGGTGTAGACACGGTGTAACATTGGTTTTGCTTTGTTTTGTTTCACAGAACTAATCGTTGCCTGGGTTGCATAGGCTACGTATGTGTTGGGCGGAGCTATCAAAATAGGGGCGAGACCCTTTTGGGGTAGGGGGCATGTTTGTTTTGGTGATTTCAAATATCAACATTGGCTTCCAGAATACACTTACCCCACCTTTAACGATGTGAGTGAGTGTAGGTACAACTGCAGGAGAAATGGCTTGAAGGAGATGAGAAATGAATGACTGAGATAAGAAATGTTCCTTTAACATTGGATTATCATCATTCTAAACCCCACTTTTAACCCCAGGTAGAGGAACATTTCACGCTTGTAATTTAAAAGTGGTTAGCAGCGCTTTTTACCCATGGTTGTGAAATGCTGCATAGCGGTGCTAAACTTTTACAGTGCGAAACGATGTGGTGTTACAGTGTTACAGCTAGATACTTAGCAACAGACACCCAATCACATTCCTCAGCCTTAGTTTTGGCAGGTCATGTCAGCCAAGCTTGCAAGAGCTGAATCTCAGCTGATCCACATCTACCTAAAGGAATATGATGCCTATCGCAGCATCTTTGTATAAGGTCAATTCAGTCTATTATTCTGCAGCTTTATCACTTTTCTCAGGAGCTAATTGCGCTCCTCCATCCCCAGTTCTTCATTCCATCCACAGACAGGACTTGACCTTCTGATATTTCTAGTTGAATCAGACTCCCTTATCTTGAATTATGCTGTTACATTAAATTGTCATTAAGAATATTAATGATATTTGCTACATTTATGTTGGTTCTGTCTACCTTAAGGGGGTTATCACTGCTCCATGCTATGTTATCCATGAAAGAATTTTTTTTTTCTTTTCTTCTTTCCCCAGAACAGAACCATATCGCTAATCTAAACTGTATACTAATTGTCAATCATTTTTGACAACAGAAGTCCTGACAGATACACTGTGTGTTGTCTAAACAGGAGTTTCAGCTATTGAAGGGGAAAATGTCAAATGGTGACAGAAACTGTGCAATTTGGACTAAAGAAAAGACTTTTTCATTCCTTTATAGTCCACAAAGTCCATTCAGGGAAGAAAATAAAAATGTGGATTCACAATGATAGACCCTTTATGTTAACAGGTCACATCAATGGCACTTACATTGCAAAATAAGAACATTAACCAGGGGTTTAGGAATGTACACTGTGAAAAGTCAGCTTATGAATACCCAGGATTAATTGTTAACCCATGTAAAGTATGACCAGTGTGAATTATGTATCAAGATTGCTTTCACCTGAGGTTAGAATGACCTGGGGTTAAGTGTGAAAAGCTCTAGATTGACACAAACTTGAACATCTTGTGTAAAAAAAAAAAAAAAAAAACTATGGTTGCTGACTTTGTCCATTGTCAGATGTTCTCTGCCTGTCTAAGTGGGAGGTTCTTGGCCAGAGTAAACTGAAAAGTAGACCAGACTTTATGCAGATTGTCAAAATGGCAGCTATGCAAGACTGTGTGACTCATGAACTGGACATTCCGGATTGCTCCATCTGGACTATCTCTGAAATGACTGTACTGTAAGGCAATTCAGATAAAAATGCTAAACTTATAAAAATGTATTGGATATTTGATCATTGCTCACCATTGCATGTTTGTATAATAGAAGACGAGAGTGATTTTACAGATTTGTGCCAAGAAGAAACAGAAAAAAAGCCTCCAGAGAAATTTCAGATTCCCGTGGGAAGCAGTGGTGCTTAGATGACAGCACAGGTGTGATAGACTACACTTTATCATGCTCACCATATAATAATTTTAAAAAGACTTTCCTTTCAAATGTCTGCTTTCACTAATCACTGTAAAGCCATTGATGCATTTCAAAACATACTATTTAATACTCACTAATGTGTGAGCTGATGTAATTATAGGGTTTTGTTGTTGGTGTAAGTGGTCTGCTTTGAGCTGTCCCAACAATTAAAATGCCACGATCGTCTAGCTCTCAGCGTTGATGATGCGGTGAAGGTGCATAGACTCTAGTGAGTCAAGCAGCTAGATCTGGCTGATGATGCTCTGACAATACAGATTGGGGGGTTTCAAAAATGATGAATCACGTGATCAACGAGAATGGTGGAAAAAGGGTGGTTTTGGATTTGAGTTGGATTTATTTGTGTGGTATTGTGTTTTGGCTGCTGCTTGAATTTCCCGTCACTGGAGGTCCAGTCAGTGTTGCTACAGGTGATGTGTTTATTGAGATTAGTATGGTTTACTTATAGTCTTAGCCTCAGATCGCTCACAGTAAGTTCACTGATTGTCTGATACATACAAAAATGCCAAGAGCAAACTAAATCATCAAAATTATGCCAAAATGATAGCATGAGAAATCCCAAGATCAAACAAACATTCTTATACATTTAGTCAGAAGTCTGGCTATATGTGGTGTGTTACACATATTTTAGGTATATTTTGAATATGGCTTTCAAGTACGTGAACTTTTGCCTTAGAACTACAATGTTTCCAGTGTCTTATCCTTGTGCTTGGGCACCCTCATTTGGTGCTTGTGTACAACTGCACTAATGCCCACTGAGGACTGGATTTAAACAAGAATGCACATGTGTCTGCTTCAACCTGTATTTTAACCACAGTCTTCTACTGTCTGTTGTTCATGTGAAATGAGGTGCATTTGAAGTGCAACGCATCTATGCACATATTTGCCTGCGTTTACCCTTGAATGATCCTTTGAATAACCCCACTCTGTTTATCGGTACACAAAGGTGGCGGGGCATAAACATCAGAGATCTTTGAGACTGTTTGTCTTAGTTTGATTGCTTGGTTCAGATTCCACCATCCTCCCCTGCCCCCACCAAACTCTTTTCAAACTGTACCAGGGTGAGAAATAAACTATTTTTGCCCTCTAGCCATAGTTTTTGATTTAAATATAACTCATAATGTATGTGGAATTAAATACATGAAGGCTAAATAACATAACTAAACTCAAACCAAAAAGTGAAAACAACTGCAGTTTTTCTTAAGAAAACCTGTCAAATAATGCTGTAAACTATACAGGAAACCCTGTCAGTTGACACGTTACTATGATATTAAAGGTTAAAATTAAAAATTAAAGTATTAGCTTGAGACCAAACTATTAAGTTCAACGTTTTGAGTCATTTAATTTTGTTTCTACTATACTAATGTTTTTAAAATGTTTTTAATTATCTTATAATTATTTTTTTTTTATGTTGAAATATAAACATTTAAATGGTGGTTGTCATAAAAACTTGTTTTCATGATTGACTAAAGCATACAACAGTTAAGTGTGGAATTAAGTAAAAATATAATGCATATGTTATATGTGATATACAAATATGTGCATATTTAACAAAATGCTAGTCTCTAGAGTTTCTTCTTTCTTTCTTTATTTCTTTCTTTCTTTCTTTCTAGCTGAATAACATGCTATGGACATTGTATGGATTTCCTGAGATAAATGTAACGTGACATGCAAGCTATTTCATTGATGTGTTTCCATGGTTAAAACACTGACTGTGTTCTGCTATCTGCCATGCCACATTAAAAGTATCATGATATAACAAAGCACAAAGCTTATTGCAATTATTGCATGGAAGACATGCTATAAATATTGTTTAGTGAAGTTTTGTTCACACATCGGCTGAAAACAACATACACTGAAAACAGCACTGGGTTTTGAGAATCGATGACAATTCATTAAAATGAAGATTGATTAAAATTGATTTATCAATATTCTCAGTGAAATATTCTAAAGTACACTGTAAGTACTGTAACCAGTAAATGTTTTTCATTAAAACTTTTTTTAATTTACCAGCAAAATTTTACATGACAGATTTTACATGCGTTTCCATATTGCTTGTGTACTGCCAGATATGCAAACAAAATTTACAGCTGAGAAAAAAATAAATAAATAAATAAAAATATTTGATCCCCTGCTGATTTTGTGCATTTGCCCACTGACAAAGAAATGATCAGCCTATAATTTTAATGGTAGGTTTATTTGAACAGTGAGAGACTGAATAACAAAAAAAAAAAAAAATCCAGAAAAACACATCTCAAAAAAATTATAAATTGATTTGCATTTTAATGAGTCAAATAAGTATTTGATCCCCTATCAATCAGCAAGATTTCTGGCTCCCAGGTGTCTTTTATTCAGGTAACGAGATGAGATTAGGAGCACTCTCTTAAAAGGAGTGCTCCTAATCTCAGATTGTTATCTGTATAAAAGACAACCTGTCCACAGAAGCAATCAATCAATCAGATTCCAAACTCTCCACCATGGCCATGACCAAAGAGCTGTCCAAGGATATCAGGGATATGATTGTAGACCTACACAAGGCTGGAATGGGCTACAAGACCGTCAGCAAGCAAGTTGGTGAGAAGGTAACAACAGTTGGTGCAATTATTCGCAAATGGAAGAAACACAAAATAACTGTCAGTCTCCCTCAGACTGGGGCTCCATGCAAGATCTCACCTCGTGGAGTTTCAATGATCACGAGAACGGTGAGGAATCAGCCCAGAACTACACAGGAGGATCTTGTCAATGATCTCAAGGCAGCTGGGACCATAGTCACCAAGAAAACAACTGGTAACAAACTACGCCGTGAGGGACTGAAATCCTGCAGCACCCGCAAGGTCCCCCTGCTCAATAAAGCACATGTACAGGCCTGTCTGAAGTTTGCCAATGATTCAGAGGAGAACTGGGTGAAAGTGTTGTGGTCAGATGAAACTAAAATCAAGCTCTTTGGCATCAACTCAACTTGCCATGTTTGGAGGAGGAGGAATGCTGCCTGACCCCAAGAACACCATCCCTACCGTCAAACATGGAGGTGGAAACATTATGTTTTCTGCTAAGGGGACAGGACAACTGTACCGCATCAAAGGGACGATGGACGGGGTCATGTACTGTCAGGGCCAGGGCATTGAAGCCAGCTGGGCATTGAAAATGGGTCGTGGATGGGTATTCCAGCATGACAGTAAGTACGTTTACATGGACCCTCTTAATGCGATTATAATGAGATTTTGACAATATTGTGATTAAACTTTACCTCATGTAAACGCAATACTTTGATCTAAATAATGCGATTAAGCTCATAATCGCAGCAAGCATAATCGTATTAACATAGGTGGCGTATGCTGATTTTAATAGAAATATTCAGGCACGTAAACACCTTAATCGCAGTATTGCCGCTCTGACCAAAGTGCACATGTGCTTGGGACATGCATGAATGATGTGACACACACCTGTAATAATACAGAGATTGGAAATGATAGAGGGGAAAAAACATTGCATTTCTGGGGAAAACAAAACTCGCTGCCACCAGTCTTCTGTTCCTTACCCTCATACAAAAGCAGCAAGTACGCGACGGCAGCGTAGGAAAAAAAATTGCCATCACATTTCTATGGAAAATCTGTGGAGGAAGCAGCCATAAGAAATGCATTATATATAAGTAAGTAAGTGTGACTAGGAGTGTGCAAAGATTTAAATTATGTGTCAACGATAGTGATTCCCTTCCTTGATTTAGGACGGATTGCATTAATAACAACTGCAAACCACATAGACCACTTTTGAAACAAACTCTGGTGTAATTCACTGATGTGCATTCGGGTTTGGAAAACTTCTTTTACACCAGTCAAACAAACTGAACTCTGACAACTAATGAACTCAGTGCCATGAAGACAAAAGTTTAGCATACATTTCCTTTTACAGGGGTGCAAAAGAGGAATTCCGATATGTTTAGCATTTGTATCCAATTCTTTCTGCATACATTTTTAGTTCACACTGGGATTCAGGCTCTTGTGACATATCGTTCATTTAGTCCTGTCACAGACACTAGCAAGAGACACTGCAGTGCACTCTTGCATTGCATTGACTGGCTGAGAGACATAATCTATCTCTCTTGCACACCGCTAGACGATTAGAGATCCTTCATCACTGAAAAGAACTTTACATTTTCCGAATGAGTTCCCCCGCCTGGACAAATGATCTAGGTGCATGACATCAACTGTTAAATAAGCTCTGGGACCAAGCTATTCATTCTACTTTGTGGCTTCAATGTAATGTGTGTCCCACCATGAAAATCCTATTTTCCACCCTGGGCAGGTAAACGACAGGCTGGGCTAGTCAGTATGCAAGTTTAATATGAAGATTTTAGGACTGTCTGATAGACTTTTTCAAAGGCATCCATGTATAAAAGCACGTCTTGTTTTGTGTTTTTGTTGTCTTTTGAAGTGAGCAAATTTGGAAGGATAAAATAGAGGACTTTTCTGAAAGAAACAGGAATCCATAAGTGGCTTTCGAAATGTCTTTACAGGATCAATATAGAAAAAGCTCTTAAGCGGTTTCAAAGTTTTGCATTTTATCCTAAATGTGTGAAATTACACATTTTGCCGAATATTCTTTAAATGTTTCTCCAAGATGAATAATCGTTTGCTTAATTTGTGATCCTGTTAGTTATGAGTAGCCAGACTGGCTAGTAAGAAGATGGTGACCACATACTTTTAGTCTAACATAAAACACATCTCAGTAAGCTGTATTTGTAAAGTTATAGTTTAGTCAGACAATCATTTGTTGAGCAATAGACAATAGTTGGCAGACAGCTGTCAATACCTGATAACTCAAGAATATTAATACGATTGGATAATTCCGGAAATGTGAAATATGGAAGGTCTCAAATTATGTTATCTCTTTATAGACAGGGACAATGTGACTTGTGATGAGTGTTGAAAAAGTTTCTTTTTATCTCTATAATTACAGATAAGGTGAGCGCTCTAATCCTAATGCAATTTGCACTTCTAACAAAAGTTGCCAAACTGGTTTAAGAAAAATGAATTTGACACATTTTCCAGATATCACTGTAGTTTTCTGAGGTTAAAAGTAAGTGTTTTACCTCTTGTCATCTCATGAATTGCAATTAAGTTGGAAAGTGGAGAGACTAACTCTCCTATTATGGGGTTCAAGTTTTGTATTGCTATTATAATGTTATTACATTGTTATATCATTGTAATACATTTTAACTTTCTAACCCAAAAGCAATTATTGATTTATTTTGACTGAGAAAGGCTCCTGTATTTGCATTTGCATATAATTTTGCTGTAAGATGACATGGAGACAAATAGATTTAGTTTTTTAGAGGGCATTCAAACCATTTTCTTTGGCAGTGATGAAACTATTTAAGTGTCCCTGTAATAAATTCCACTTTTCCTGAGTTCACATTCAGCACACTGTCCTCCAGTTCAACTGGATGATCTATTGCTGCTTGAGGTCATTTGCATAAATGAATTATTTGAACATATAAAATAAGCCTGAATACTAAAGTATATTATTTCACCTAAAGCAAATATAATCGTGACAAATGGGGTATCTCCAGGTATTATTATCAGCCTTTGAATTAGCTGCTTGCTTATTTAACATCAGTTGAGCAAGCCAGACAGCCAATCATTTTCCCAGTTAACATGTCAATTACAGAACCCGCCAATTATTTCTAGGCTGTGTTCAAAGTCGATGTCTGGTTTCACAGAAGGAATCACAACATAACTCATATTAAAAGCCCCAAAAACTGAAGCCTTGCATGCCACTATAAGGTACACCAGGTGCTGCTGTATAATGACAAATGAGGAGCGCCATTGACACAAAGAGCATGGGAATTGTATCATGTATTTATATATATATATGGGGCTACATTTGACATTATGACGAATAAGTTGAGGTATGTTTTTAAATTTGAAGAGTCACAATTATATTTACATTGCACTTTTTAGACATTTTAAGCACCTAACTTGACCCCTACCCCTAAACCTAACCATTTCTCTCATATGAGATGGGAATAGCATGAAGAATGGGATTTAGAAATATGATTTGTAAAATACATCAGTAGCATTGTCATTTTACTTGTCTTAAAAAGCTGGTTGCTAACAACTGGCTAAATGTGACTACAGAAGACTGTCTGGCACATTAAAATCATTATAAAGTCACATGAAGAGAAAATTTACATTTATGAACACAAAAGGTGTATTATTTGTCATATATAAGTGCAAAAAAAAAATGCAGTAAATACATTAAAATGAACTATTATTAAAAATTATTTAAAAACATTGGTATTGATATTAAACTACTAACCTAGAAATTGTATTTAATATATTTCTAATGATAATAAGAACAATAATAATACCAAAACTTTGCCATGAAAGACTTTGTATTGGTCTATGGTGAATAGGAAACCACTCATTTATATACAGGCATTTTAATCTGTGAATTTTAACATTCATATTTGTTGTTTTATCATGCTTGGCAAAATTAAAAAAAAAAAAATAAATAAATAATAATAATAATATCCACCCAGTCACACACATACACATTATAAAAAATAAAAACCTACTGTCACAGTGCACATACGAGGGAGGACACAGGAACACGCTGATGAGGATATAACTCAAATAATAGTCTTTAATGACGACATCAAGGCAAGGCAAGGCAAGGGGCAAGGCAAGGCAAGGCAAGGGGCAAGGCAAGGCAAGGCAAGGCAAGGCTGACACAGACAGGAACACCGGGGAGTAACGAGTAGACCAGACAACACAAAACTGAACGGGCATGAACTAATATACACAAGATAATGAGACACACAGCTGCACAGACTTAACTAATAATCACATGAAACAAGGACAGGAAACAAACCAAATAAGGACACAAGAGGCAGGAACACATGACACACACGACAGAACCCTGACACCTACAGTGTTTATATTTAGGACATCTTTTATCTTCTTTAAAAGTCATATTGTTGACTACTGAATACTAATGACAGGATGACATAGCCTTGATGGGGTGGAGGTGGGAACCAGCCATTTTGGTTTAAATCTTCCACCCATCATGAGTTTAGAATTTCCCAACATAGTAATATTTATAACTTTTCCTGCTTGCAAATATGACACCAGGGCAAGATAATTTGGACTGAATCAAATCCAAGCTATTACGATGACTTATTAGCAGCAATCTTCACTCTTCAACAATATGGATAAAAGGGTGTCACATTTATTTTCCTCTTTATTTATTTATGCTGACGGCCAGCGTTCACCCTTAGGCAGAAGAGAGTGAGCAATCATGTTACCTCAAAGTGAAAAAAATCTCATTCCACCTCTAATAAAATAATCTTCAGGGTACTATTCTTTTACAGTGCTTGTGTACGCTTAAAACTCTGACCTCAAAATGACCAGCAGCCTCTGGGGAGATTGAGGGACACAGGTGAGCACACAAACAGAGATGTTGCTTTCAGTTGGTACTCTATAATATTGAACTGGCCATGACAGCTTACTGAAGGATCCAGGGTGTTTTTATTCTGTGCAGGAATTAAAAAAAAAAAATAAATAAATAAAATTCAGATTATCTGACCATGCTAATGGACAAACATTTATAATCACTATCCATCTCTTAGACAGCATTGAGACTGTGATTGCCACTTGAACCATATAGCGAGAGGAAATTCGCACAGCTGGCAGCTGGAGCTTGTGGCAATGAGTGAGATATGAGATCAGGATTCACACTTTTAATGAGTGCTTGTTGAGTTGCTTGAAATGTGCTGTTGGGTGCTATGGAAATTAAAGGAACTTAACTTCAAGAAAGACTTCACACAAAATTAAAATTATTTAACCTTAAACTTGTGTGTGTGTGTGTGTATATATATATATATACAGTATATATATATGGATTTTCAGCATCATTACTTCAGTCCTCAGTGTCATATGATCCTTCACAAATTATTCCAATATGTTGATTTGCTGCTCAAGAAACATTTGTTATTATTATTACTGTTGAAAACAGATGTGCTCCTACATAATTTCCACGGAAATCGTAATACATTACCATTCAAATGTTCAGCATAAGTAAATAATAATAATATTAATAATAATAATAATAATAATAATAATAATAATAATAATTAAATTGATCAAAATATATTTATATTGTTACATTATTTCCAACACTGGTAATAATAAGAACCATTATTAATAACTGAGCACCTGTGAGCATATTTGAAGAATTTCTGAAGGATTCAGAAATTCAGCCTTAATTGTCCTCACATGAATAAATTACATTTAAAAATATAAAAGAGAAACTGATATTTTCTAAGAGGCTTCTATTTATATAATAATAATAATAATAATAATAATAATAATAATCATCATCATCATCATCCCAAACTTTTGAACAATAGTGTATATGTCCATTTACAGATTAATAATCAGTATCAAACCTTCGTTTTGCATTCCACAGGAGTGAGTGAGTGAGTGAGTGAGTGAATGAATGAATGAATGAATGAATGAATGAATGAATGAATTTGTTGAGTAAATAATGACAGAATTATACTGAATGAACTCAATCAAAAAACATTATCTGACTCAAAACAGGTACTTGCCCTGATAAAACCGTTATTAAAAATTATTAAATCTGAACCTCCAAATTACACCATTTATGTTCAGTGACTTATCAGTAATAGTTTGGATACTTCAAGCATTTGATTTAGTACATTTATTTTCATCTGCTGATCCTTTTGTGGTTAAAAAAAATGTTTAAAAAGAGACTGAAAAGTCTAATTTGCACTTTTATCTCAAAGGCTTGTTCTGTTGAAATGAGAGAGCAGAAATATGTGTGTTCTTGACTGTTTTCCTCAGATAGTTCCACTTAATTCTGCAGTTTTGTAAGTGAATCATAAAATTGTTCATGCTGTGTAATGACACATCACTCGCCATGCAACCACATTACTAAAAAATAAATAAATTTATCTGAAAACATCTCTCAAGTCACATTTCCTTATAAAGTGTTTCTGTATATGTTAAGTGTAGTGACAAGGCGGTATTCGTTTGCTATCTGTCTTCATCCTTTCTTAAGTTTAATGCAATGACTTAATGCAATGACTTAATTAATGTCACTCTGAATCACCGCAGAAATGTCATTACTCAGAAGACTATAGCAAGAGCTTTTAGGACTTCCGTCAAACAGAGTGCTGTCTGTGCACTGGAAAATCATGGCAGCTCAACCTACGCATTGGCTCTGTTCCAGTGATCTGCCTAGCTAGTCAGTGTTCATGATGTGAAGGTTCTTCCAAACAGTAAACAGAAAATGATGTAGGCTTGTTTCAGTGGTCTGAGAGCAGACTGAATGAATTTTGACATTTATGACTGCTCCAAATGATCTCAGACCAATCTAAAGCAATCAGAACTGAGAACATCTTGTGGGGAGTGATTCAAAATATTATATTACAGTTTATACAACAGTTCTTTCTGGTCCTCAGATCTGATTGGCTTTATACATAATACTGTTTTTGTGTCACAGAATGTAGTTCCCTTTCAGGAACTCAATCTGTGTCGAGACCATGCTCTGAATCATGTGTGTAATCAGTCCAATGGATGAGCGCGACGTCACGGACGGGGTGACGTGTGACCAGGAAGCTATAAAAGTACATGCGGTGGAGACAGCGGCAGCTTCTGTCATTCAGTGAAGCTCTCTGTGTGTGTGTATGTCTTATTTACCGTTGTCTGTCACTTTCACAAACGATAAAGCAATGCATAAGTCCAATAAAGGGGGGTAATAAAAGCAAACAACAGTTTAGGTTGTGTGTTCCTCCCTGCTCTCACTACATGACAGGCGGGGATACACACAGACTTTGTGATGTTTGTTTGGGGGCGAAGCACGGCGAGTCAGCTCTCGAGGGAGCTGACTGTCCGCATTGTGAGCGTCTCTCGTTGCGGACGCTTCTCTCCCGGAGGGCTCTCTTTGAGAAGGGAGCCCTCGCTAACGCTCACCACGGCTTTGGTCCTATGTCTGCAGAGGCAGCGCGTCGATTGTGGTCGTGGGGTTCGCAGATGGATCTGGTGGAGGGAATGGAGACGGGCAAGTCCTTGTCTTCTTCCTCTGCCACCGGATCCAAAGCCACCTCCCAGGGTTCGAAAGCACACTCCAAGGGAGTTTCTCACTCCAAGGGAGAGGGCTCAGCGCTCAGACTGTTGTCCTCCGAGGAGAGCGATGGAGAGAGTGCCGATGAAGTCCCTCAGTCTGCCCAGTATGAGGAGCTCGTGGAGGTTACAACTCGCCTGTGGCCAAATTAAATCTCAAATGTCCCGCCGAGAAACAAGCAGAACCGACCAAAAGTAAGCTCGGTAAATGCTTTTTACGGTCTAAGCCGCTCCCTCCACGTCGGATTCTCGTGTTGAGATCGTGGGCGGAACCATTCTCGGCCCGCCTCTTTACTCCATCGCTAGGCAATTATTCAAACTTTATGGGACTATATGAGCGCGGTTTTATGGGGTGATGCCCCAGGTTGAACAGACGCTTGCGGGCTATCTGTCTTCGTATCACTTCAGCGCTGGTGGGCAAAGGGTGCATGCTTTCACACGATGGCTATTTTACAGGCATACCAAGCTGACCTGCTTAAAGAGCTAGATCAGGGCGAGGAAGTTATAAAGCTGATGATATTAGCGAACTCCAGCGAACTGCTGATTTGTTTCTCCGCACCATGAAAGAGATCACCAAAGCTATCGAGGCTTCATCTGTATGCCTTCCCACTGATTGCACTGCTCCCAGGAGTTCTGGAGAGACTGCGCCGGGACAGGGTCTGTCTGCTGCTAGTATCCTCGTTCTGGCCGGGCCGAATATGGTTCTTGGACCTGATTTCCCTTTTTGATGGCTCTCCATGAGAGATTCCCGTCAGGAGGGATCTCCTCTCACAGGCGGAGGGTACAATCTTTCACTCCCGCCCGGAGCTGTGGGTGTGGCACCTGAGGCAGTGCAACTCATAGCTTCCAGTCTTTCAACCGAGGTTGCTGAGACCATCCTCCAATCCAGACATCCCTCAACGAGGTAACTGTATGCCCTGAAGTGGAAACTCTTCACTTCCTGGTGCAGGGATTGCTGGCTTGACCCAGTTAACTACCCAGTCGGGTCAGTGCTGCAGTTCTTGCTGGCTCGATTCTCTGCAGGGTTGACCCACTCCACCCTGAAGGTGTATGTGACAGCCGTAGCTGCTTACCACACCCCTCTTGATGGTCAGTCTTTGTTAAGACACCCCCTGGTTACACGTTTCCTCCACGGTACACTGAGGCTGTGGCCTCCTGTATGATCTCGTGTTCCCCGTGGGACCTGGCTGTGGTCCTGGAGGCTCTCCGTAAACCTCCGTTTGAACCATTAGAGGAGGTTTCAGATCGAGTTTTGACACTTAAGACTGTCTTCCTGTTAGCCATCACATCATTGAAGAGAGTCGGAGATTTGCAGGCCCTGTCAGTGTCCCCCTCCTTCCTAGACTTCACGCCTGGCTTGGCCAAAGCTTTTCTGTACCCCAGGCCGGGGTACGTCCCTAAAGTGCCCTCCTCAGTGCCACGGCCCATCGTACTGCAGGCTTTCTGTCCTCCTCCCTTTCGAGAGCCTGACCAGCAGAAGCTTAACTGTATGTCTCCAGTGCGAGCACTGTAGTTGTGCTGAGTTCCAACACACTACGCATGGACTTGAAAGTCTGGCGGTGTGGGCATTCTCGTTCCCAAAGCGAGTTCCTGAAGGTGAACGCCACAAGGTTATGTATGTAACCGTAGCTCCCCGAAGGAACGAGATGCTGTGTCTCCTGCCATACTTCCGGCATCCCTGCAAGAGCTTCCCCCGTTCTACCAGAAGCTGCCGCTGTCTCTACCGCACATGCTTTTATAGCTTCCTGGTCACACGTCACCCCTGTCCGTGACATTGCGCCCATCCAATGGACTGATTACACACATGATTCAGAGCATGGTCTCGCTGAAGGCGTTCCCAAAGCGTCTCAATGCAGCGTCTTGTTCCTTCAGGGAACTAGGGTTACATACATAACCTTGAGGCATTTTTAGGCAAGAATGTACTTGTTTAGACTTCAAATATGTAGTTTGTTAATAAAGATAACGTCTATTTGAAAATTTGCTTTTGTGTGGTCAACGGGCGTACAGCACTCATGAACCCACCAAGAATTTGGAATTTGCTGCTGGCTCTGCAGTTTTTATAGTGGTTAAACATGAGCTATAATTCATTTTGGGTAGTCATTTTGGGTAATATCAGAGTGCTGCCTTTGTACGTTTGATTGAATTGCCTAGGAACTTTTATGATGGCGGTTGATGTTTATTAAATGTTATTATTAAATAAATAATACTTTATATAAATAATGGTAGTATTTAACCTTCTGGGGGTCTGAGAGTCTTTTGGGGCCCTGGAGAAGTTTTGACATGCCCTGACATTTGTTTTTTTTGTTTTGTTTTGTTTTGTTTTTTTCAGTATCTTAAAAACATATTAATGGCTAAAGTCTGATAACACTGTATTCAGCACAAACTGGGCTACAATAGTATGTGAGCAGCATGAATGTACATGTTTGTGGTTTTGAGAAAACAACATTTATGCGTGGTTAGTGAAAAACTAAAATTTTAAAGTCACTGAAATAAGGCCATAAAGCACATACAGAATATTTGCTCACAAGACTTTTGAGAACTGGATGTGGTTGACTAGAGTTTTTGCTACAAAATTATGTGGAAATTATCCTTTTCACTCGTTCACAATATATATATATATATATATATATATATATTGATTTAACTTTTGTAAGACATGATTTGTGTTAGAAAGGTGTATGTGAGGGAGTGACAATGACCATGAATATTTAGTGATTCACACCTGAGAGATAAAGGGCCTCCCATAATGGGCCATCAGTATGAATGTGTCTGAGGCAAGAAAGAGTGTGAGGAGAGTGAAATAATGTGGGTTTTTATTATTATTTGTATTTTATTTACAACACAGTATAATAAAAATAAACAGTACACAGTGAAGGTCAAAGACACGTGATTGAACATACTGAACTGAACACTGAGACCTGAACAGTAACACACCTTTGTGCCAAACATTCTAGTGTTAACACTCATACTACTTTTATATCTTGTGGTTTTATATGTTATAAAAAATTAAACAAACATCCTGGCATTGTGAGACATTTAGACAATGAAATGACACATATTTCAAAGGTTTTCACTTGATTTCATACATGTAGTCAGGAATTATAGTTTGGGAAGAGTCTAACTAGTAAAATGTGTACAAGTTATGCCACAATAACAACAGATGCAAGTAATCTTAGGCTACTAATCAGAATGATATCCTAAACTGGATCCAGCTGTGTGACACATCGTGTTGTGTTCTTCTTCTGAGGTAAATCCTGCTTTATTCCTCTCAGCGCATCTTTTTCCAGAAACAAAAAGTAACCAGGATGAACCCTTCATGTTCGTGAAGTCAGCCTGGGTGATGTGGGCGTTTACATGTTTGCGTGTCTCACGTGGATGTTTAGAATCTGAAACGCATGATCAGCTCGTGGGCGTGATCACATTAGAGATAAGACGAGTTGAGTTTAGACGGGAAAAACTGGACATCGCGTTGGTTTCATACAGATTACTTTATCAGAGAATATTTGTTTTGGATGTGTCTTACTTCATTTAAAAGTATATATTTCCAGCATTCTATACATATATACCTCATGTCTTTGATGCGAGTATTCACTGAGATTCAGGTTGTTTTATTTACATGTCTGTGAAGAGAGGTGGCAGAGAGAGCCACCGAGAGACCGAGAGACCGAGAGCGCACCCTGTTTATTTTCTTTATTTTGCAAAAGCACATTGTTTTGTTGTTAATATGACTATACACAAATAAAAGTAGATACTTTCCAGTTTCAAACGATACCTTATTCTTATCTGTACGATCAAAAATGATGGAGTATTTTTAGTTCTTTTCGTGGTCATCAAGAAAATACGAGACAGCCTGCAGGACCCCAGGGGGTTAATAATAGTATGTAATATTGGGAAACAGTGTGTGTGTTTATGACAGTGATTTTAGTTACATTGTAATGCCTTCAGACGGTGACAAAAGGCAGTTTTTATGATTGAGTCAGCGGTAAATAGTTTTATGTTGAAAGAGACTGAAACAGGGTTGTAAAGAAGGACATTCTTTTTACTTTCAAGAACACCTTGCAAGACACAGCCAACAAATGCCCTTAACAGCGCTGTCATTGGAAATCACACTTAACTGATGAAAGAATAGTACGACAAAGATATCGCTCAAAGATTTCCTCAGTGGACATTCATGCTAATTCATACTAATACGGTGAGATTTTAATACAGTGATACAATAAGCTTTCAATGATGCAACTCAACATTCCTTTGTTACTAGTTCCAAAGTGATGTTTTCAAATTAGTAACAGAGGCAAGGACTCAGCTGTTAAACTGTCAAACTGAGATTTGAATCCGTGGCGGAAGAAAGTAGTTTGCACAAAAGAGGGTTTTTATAGACACCCCATTGTTGTTTCTTATGTATTTAAACACTCATGCTGTCAAACTGTTGTATAAATGCAATATCACATGAGTAGCAGTGTAATATGGCTGTATATCGGCAAAAAACATTTTGTCAAAAGTACAAAGGCAGCACTCTGATACAACATTAAAATATGAAGCTATATTATAACATCACTAGACACATTCTACCATCACAGTTCAGAATGGTTTGCCAACCGTGCTGAGAATTATGTGCCAAGAATGGTTCATAATAGTCCTGTGCCGAACCAAGCTCAAGTGAAAATATAACTGTAACTGTTCCTTACCATTGTAAGAATCAACGGTGGAAAGTAATGTTATCAATAAAAAAAAATAATAAAAAACAATCTGCGAAATATACCTTCTCAAAGTAGTTCCTTCTAATTAAAATGGTATATTTTTGTCTATAAAGTCAGACATGCAATCTACCCATCATTCTTTGTGCACTTAAAGTAATAGTTCACTCAAAAATTAAACTTTTGTCATCATTTACTCACCCTCACATCATTCAAAACATGTATGAGTTTCTCTCTGATGTTGAACACAAAAGAAGATGTTTTGAAGAATTTTGAAGAACCAAAAAATTGTTGGTCCACACTGACTTCCATAGTAGGGAAAGAAATGCTATGGAATTCAATGGGGATCATCAACTGTTTGATTACCAACATTCTTTAAAATATCTTATTTTATGTTCAACAAAAGAAAGGAACTATTACAAGTTTGGAACGGCATGATAAAATGATGACAAATTTTGTTTTTTTGGGTGAACTACTTTTTTAACTTACTTTTAAAAGGTTCTCCTTATATAGCATCAGCTGTTATGATTTTGTTCTAAGTGTAACCTTATTTTTAAGTGTCTAGTGTTTGAAACAGAGCCAATGTTTTCTGTTTATCAGCTCAACCCCTGTACACATGTGCATTGGTGTGTATATATTTCTCACCACGTATTCGCTGAGCGGATTACGCCGCTCTAATTCCGCTCAGAATGCCCTTGCACAGCCAAGTGACGGCCACCCCTCTGCACCGCACTAATATCTACAGCTCTGCCGCCCAGGTATCCACACTTCCAAATCTCTGTTCAACTCCATGGGGCAGGCATGGATTAGCTAGTCAAGGCTTTGATGTCAGATTCTCACACAGAGTCAATACACAGCATGAGCCCCTCAGGATTAAAATGATATCCACACCATGACGTTACTTAAGTAACAGAAAATAACAAGGAACAGAGGCTCTCTGAACTAAGAAAACATGAGGGAATTGAAGAGAAACCTGTTAACGTATGAAGTGTGATCTTTTTTTTAATGTGAGAGATTCACACTGTACATAAGTGGTGTTGCATGAATGATTAATGACAACCATGATGAAACACTGGGGTAGGACTTTTCTCAAAGGCTTAATGCATTGAAAATATTCTTCATGTATTAAAATGCATTCATAAGACCTTATAATACAGTTGTACATATGTTGTATGACCTTATAATCAGTTGTATGACCTTATAGATGACAATTTTTAAAAGGGTAAACCGAGTGCACTCGTAACACTGTGAATATTTTACTTATACAACTTCAAACTGTCATCATCCACATGCACATTAACATGCTCTCTGTGTGTTTATTCCTCTTTTTTGTGAATAGATTAATTAAGTAACATATTGTTAATTATATTAGCACTAAATAAAACTGAATTAAATGAAAAGTAATGAAAAGGGGGGTGGGGGGCGTGGGAAGAAAGAAAGAAAGAAAGAAAAAAATAAAGCTGAGCCCAATGGGTTCAATGTGTAGTGTACGACTATCCCATGCATATTAATAATAACCTGATACGTATACATAGAGTGCATTGATAATAATAATAATAATAATAATAATAATACTAAACAGCCTAAGTATAAAATGTGTCACTAAGATTTTATAAATTTTAAGATTTTATTATGATGCTCACACTAATACAAAGAATATATATATATATATTGTAATGTCTCCCTTAATGGCAAAGTTGAATTTTCAGCATCATTACTCCAGTCCTCAGTGTCACATGATCTTTCAGAAATAATTCTTAATTGCTTCTGAATAATTGCTGATTTGCTTCTCAATAAACTTTTTTTTAATCATTATATTTGTTTTTACATTTTTGTGATTTTTTTTTAAAGATTCTTTAATTAATAGCAAGTTTAAAAGAACAGCATTTATTTAAAATAGAAGTCTTTACTATTATTTGTTTTTATAAATTTAATGCATTCTTGCTGAATAAAAGTATATATTTCTTTAAAAAGAAATAACTGACCCCCATATATGTGATGCTTCAAATCAAGTTCTTCCACAGCAGCTCTCCGAACATGTCAGACAGAGACAGCTGTGCTCTCACCCCACTTTCCATATGACAATTTAGACACTCAGCGTGTGTGAATCCATACTGGTTTTAATGAGATATGTGTTTTCCTCACTCCCCAGTTAAAAATAAATGGGAAATATTCAGTTTGAATGAATGCCAAAGCTAGCTCCTGTCTCTAAGGTCAACTTTCCTTTATTCCTTCTTAATTTCCCTCTTGTCCTGCAGCCATGTTCAGTCTCTTCTGGCTTGGTTTTATTGTCTGTGAACGCACAGATGTCAGCTGGTATTGACATAATCGGGAAAAGTGGCGCTGATGCAGTGACATTTGCGGTAATAGCATTTTGCTAATGTTCGCATTCACACTGTACCACATGGGACAGAGGACAAAACAGAACAAATATACACACAAACCATGAATTCGACACAAACACAAGGATTCTCTTGAATGCTAAGGTGTGAGGTGTTGAGATGGCTGTGGTTTTGTGGCAGTAGTCCATTGTTTGTTATCAACTACTCTCATAAACTGCACATGGCTGCAGTTAGTCACCATTTAATTAGCTACACCTGTTCGACTACTCATTAATGCAAATACAGTATTTAATCCGCCAATCACATGATAGCAACTCAATGCATTTAGATATGTAGACATGGCCAAGATGATCTGCTGAATGTCAAACCAAGCATCAGAATGAGGAAGAAAGGTGTTTTAAGTGGCTTTATACATGACATGGTTGTTGGTTCCAGATGGGCTGGTTGGATTATTTCAGAAACTGCTGATCTACTGGGATTGTCGTGCACAGCCATCTCTCGGATTTACAAAAAATGGTCCAAAAAAGAGAAAATTTCCAGTGAGCAGCAGTTATGTGGGTGAAAATGCCTTGTTGATGCCAGAGGTCAAAGGAGAATGGTCAACTGGTTCAAGCTGATTGAAACAGTAACTCGGTAACTCAAATAACCACTTGTTATGACCAAGGTAATGTATGCAGAAGAGCAACTCTAAACACACAACACATCAAACCTTAAAGCAAATATAGGCTGCAGTAGCAGAAGACCACACCAGGTGCCAACTAAAAACAAGAAACTGAAGCTACAATTCATACGGGCTCACCAAAATTGGACGATAGGAGATTGGAAAAAGGATGCCCAATAAGATGAGTCTTGTTACTGTGGCATTTGGATGGTAAGGTCAGAATTTGGTGTTAACAACAAAACATGGATTCATCCTGCCTTTTATCAGTGATTCAGGCTGGTGATGGTGTAATGGTGTGGGAGATATGTTCTTGGCACACTTAGCACCAATTGAGCATCGTTTAAAGCCACAGCCTACCTGACTATTGTTGTTGACCATGTCCATCCCTTCATGACCACAGTGTACTCATCTTGTGTTGGCTACTTCCAGCAGGATAACATCTCACAAAAGCTCAAATCATCTCAAACTGGTTTCTTGAACATGAAAATGAGTTCACTCACCTGGCCTCCACAGTCACCAGATCTCGATCCAACAGAGCATCTTTGGGATGTGGGTGGAACGGGGAGATTCACATCATTCGCAGTCGACAATGCTGCTATCATGTCAGTGTGGACCAAAATCTCAGAGGAATACTTCCAGCCCCTTGCTGAATCTATGCCATAAAGTATTTAAGCAGCTCTTAAGGCTAGGAGGTCCAAGCCTAGCAAGGTGCACTTGATAAAGTGGCCGATGAGGGAATAATTGTATTGTATAAAGTAAATAGTGTATATATTTGAAACTTTTTGCATTCTGATGTGAGGTAGAGAAACAGCTGGGTGCACTAATCCAGAGCTCCCTCATGTGGCTCTGAGCAGATGTAATAAAGTTATAGTATTACACCGGTTTTGAGTTTGCATCCTCATTTTATATTCAATTTGAATATCATCTATTTGAGTCATGGATGTATCCAGTTACACATTTCTCCTGGTATTCACTGTGAATCTCACTCTCGTTCATGTAATTACTTTCAGCCATAATATGATTCAATCCTGCCACCAGCTGCGTTGCATGTTTGGTGCTGCTAATATTAGGTAAATGTTTAAATTAATCGTCACCGTGTTTAGCAGGAGCTTGTTTGTGTTTTCAGTTTGTCATGCAGGGCTGAGAAATGCAGTAGATTTAAAACTGGCATCTTTAGTTATTTTATATGTAGCTTATGCATATAATGGGGGGAATGGAGTTAGTTATCACACTTTTTACTCCAGTAGACATTTCATAGGCATATATCTTGAAAGTCTCTGACATCAAAAAGCGATTGAACATCTCCACCATTACTGCGGGAAAAAAAGAGATCCCATTTATTCCACACACAGCATGTGACATCATTTGGGATATTACATATGGAGCAATTTATCGTATTGGGAACCTGCCATTAGACTATTACATGCTTTTCACATTTAAACAGCAAGCAAATTATAGCATTCAAAAAATTAGAAGCTAACATTATTTAAACAAATTTAAACTTAAATGTAATTTCATTTCATGTATTATAATATATTATCTGTAAGTACATTTTTTAAATATACTGTTAAGATTTAAAGTACACTGCAAATGCATGTTCACTTCAGTTTTACAAGTTCAACATTTCAGCTACAATCTACCATCATTATATAGTTGCCTAAATACGTGTCAGCCTGCTTCTTGTGTTCACTTAGATAATAAAAATGTTATGACACTGAAACATGTTATAGGAAAATAGAATTAATTTTCATTTCAGAAATTTTCTGGCATTTCAGAAAGTTCATGACAGTTTGGATTATAGAATTTTTATTGTATTTTTTATTTTTTGATGTTGCGTAAAGAAAATAAAGTTATATAATATATATGATATTTATATCCATCTGCTCATTTAAAAGGAAATATATGCTTGTCATATTATTTTATTGAATCTACAAGCGTCCCACGGTTGAAAACTGAGGCACGTCACTCTGTAACAGTCTCTGCTTCTAATAGAGAGAAGCTGGTCTACTTTGAATAAGAGATTGAATCGACCAGGCTTTGCTATGTAAATGCATGCTAATTTATGCGTGAGTGATGTGCAGATGTTGGACAGATCAGTTGTAGAGGGGCAAGGGGACGTGATTTCTGTTCCATGTTCATTTGTCATCATCTGTGTTTTTTCACAAGGTGGTCAGGGTGTGATCTGATCCAGTGACCCCCCTGCCATGCCTCTCAAACAGAAAAGAGGTATAAACACAGGGAACATGTGCATGCTGAGCTCAAATGTTTCATTGAACTACACTTGAGAAATCACATAGTGTGGCTCTCAGTGTAAGTACTAAATTCCGTTGGTGTTAATCGCTGACTTGTGACTGTACAGCTGTATGGAGAGCATAAATACAGAAGAGGTCATGATGATTTAATGTCTGTAACACAAATGCACCCAGATTCAAATGACTGTTTTGCTGAGCATTGCATTTTGTGCTTGACATTACCACAGCTATTTCGTATTAGTTATTTGTAGGATGCAGCAAATGGCTCTGAAACTCTGGCCTTTTGCAAAATGCATTTACATAAGCAGAATAATTTGTTAAAAAATAAAATTAAATTAAATTAAAAAAATCTGATGACTAAACTGAAGCATGCTTTGTATAACTCTACAATGTGTTTGTGAACAGAAGGTATATCAGGACAGAAAGAAGGGACTGTTAGACAATTTTGTTTAAAACACTGTTGTGTTATTTTTTTATTTTTTGAAAATAACCCTAAACTCAGTGTAACTGTGGAAAACATCTCATAATGGTGCTCAGACTAAACATTGAATGGTGTCTGGTGCCCTCATGTGGCTCTGGGAGTAAACACATCCATTTCCAGCCAACTACTTCATGTGAAGGCAATAATTGCCTACATGGCCAGTGGGCAATGCTTAAAGAGATAGTTCACCCAAAAATGAAAGTTCTGACGTTTAATCACCCTCATGTTGTTCCAAGCCTGTAAGAGTTTCTTTCTTCTGTTGAACACAAAAGAAGACAGTTTGAAGAATGTCGGTAACAAAACAGTAGACAGTAACCATTTATTTATTTATTTTTATTTTTTAGGGTTAGGGTTAGGTTTTTGTAGTAGGGAAGTCAATGGCTAACTGTTTGGCTACCAACATTTTTCAAATTATCTTCTATAACATTTCTGTGGATATGGAGTTTTAAATCTGTAATAAGTTCACATGGGTCCCAATATTAATTGACCATGAAAGCATGTAAACCATTCATTTTACAAACCACTTTTCCTCTGGGTTGCAAGGATGCTAGAAACTATCCCAGCGTCTTGGGTCGCGGCCGGGGGAAACACTCTGGACAGATGGCCTTCTGGAGTAGGCCTATACAGAGACCTAATACATGTAAGAGATTTGGTTAGATTTGTCAAATGATATAATTATGTGGGATAATGTCAACTTTCATAGAATCAGCATTGTTGGGGAATGTTTTGCTGAGCATGAAAGGATAACACTAGAGTTCCTTTCACCATACTCCATTTCCTGAATCAGATATTTCTGCATGGGGATGGAAAGTGTATGACTGTAAGGCACAAGACCAGATCTAACTATGTTGGATGCCATGAATGCTGCTTGTGAGGACAATCTGGTAAGACCAACAAGGATGAAAGGATGTTCACCTAGAAATTTCAGTGTTATGTACAGTGAGGAGGTACAAATTAATGTTATTGTATAGAACTAGAGCAGATTAATTTTGTGGCAAACTCATTCCACACAAACTGCATGTGACTAGCCTTTTTTTTTTATTTTGGACTTCCACAATTATTTTCCTAATTTTTAAAACTTGATATATGGCCTTGTATATAGGTTCTATACACAAAGACTTCGACAGAGCAGTATGCATGTCATGCTTTCAGATCCTCGACAACCCACAGCTGACATAATCAAACACAGACCATCTCAAAGTCCTGCTTCCACCCCCTTATCTGATTGGCTAATGTGGAGCTCTGGAAAGAGTTATGCAGGGAACGCCTCTCTTCCCATAAAAATGTAGGCAACTTTAAAAAAAGCATCATTCTGGATCTTAGTCCACTGTCGAGAGGAAAATGGCATCAGCACATGACAGAGCAGTTTTACAGGCCATCTTTAACCCTGCCAGCCCTTTTGGAGATATCCCTGGATTAAATCAAGAAGATGAGCTGACAGACGATGGTAAGATGAAGATCCATAATTAGAATACATATGCAAAGTTTGTGTATCTATTGATTCACTTAATGTTATATTGCGATAGATAGATAGATAGATAGATAGATAGATAGATAGATAGATATCTTTCAAATGTTATAAAGATGTCTTCTCATTGTGAACACTACTGTGTATTTCTTTCATATCTCTCTCTTTAGACAGTGTTTTTGACCCAGAGCTAGTGAAACAGGTGAAAGATCTGGAACTGCAGGGAGTTTCGGCTGCTGAGTCTGGAGATCTGCCCGCTGCTCTTCAGCATTTTAACCAGGCCATCAGGATCCTGCCTCAGAGGGCTTCAGCCTACAACAACCGAGCCCAGACCAAACGCCTGCA
>JAFVLL020015914.1:0-12666 GCA_021397915.2 Tor tambroides | reverse complement strand
TGGGTGAGGTCACATTGGCTGTTATTCCATGTGCGGTTTCCACTGTGTGTGCACAGTTCCCTGGATGAATAAGATGATGTATAAGACATGTTCCTTACAGTATTCTTGTCCATTTTTGGTGGTTTCAAGCCACTGTGTGTGTATAGATAGTCTCTCTCTTGGGGCCTTTCTTTGTCCTTGCTGCTGACCAAAACTGGTTTGGTGGCCCTGTTGGCTCAGGTTGTTTGCACCCTGGCTCCAGAAGCAGAAAGCAGAGGTGAACAATGGGCACTGGTGATTAGATTAGCTTGTAATTAATGGGCCGTTGATGTAGCCTCTCCTGCCCTCCACCTCTAGCAGTCTTGATTACAATGGTCCTTTTGTTGTTGTTGATAGTCCTATCGCACCCTCTTGTCTTAACCACCATGAGACAAAAGGACCCACGTTGTAATGTGTGGGCTTCTGGTGCCATCATGTCTGCTGTTTACTACACAGAGAACAAATTTAAAGTTAATCACTTACTTTTCATGGCTTGCTTTATGCAAAATGTTCTTGTTAAATAATATGCATAAATAATATAAATGAAAATGATATTGCCAATGTAAAATATAACTAATAAAAATAGCAGAAACCCTATTTGTTTCCATCATAATAATAAATGCCCACTTGAACAAAGCATTTGACCTAAGACAAGAAAAATGTTTTCTGTTCCTCAGAATTGGTCTCAGATGGCAAAATCATGCTGTGTGAATGAACCCGGCTTTAGAGGAATCTATCTTAGAGCACCGTTTGCTCATCTTGTATCCTGTGAGCTCATTTCATTGTGAATTGTGTCTTCTATTTGGGCTTGTTGACAATAACAGCTAATGAGGGAGCTAATGTAATTAACTGTCATGGCTAACCTTGTGTTAAAGTCTGCTCATCAATCCCCACTCAATGGATGTCAGTGTTGGATACATTCCTGCCTGGTCTTTATGAGACCACATTGTCAATTAATCACAGTGAGGAACACATTCACAAATCCTTCACCTGTTCATTTCTAAAGGCTTAGTCAATAATGAGCTGCGAACCACTGTGTTAAGAATTTGATCGCTCTTCAAATGACCTTTGCCCAATGGGAATCTGCTTACTGTGCCACAGGACACAGTGAAATCCACAAAACTGGAGCGGAGTGTTTTGATGATCAATACATTGATTAGTAGGTCAGACAAGGTAATTACCAGCCGCTTTCAATCAATGCGTGACTCCTTTCTCTTCCCCTTTTTGTCAGACCACTATAGCTACCAAAATCAGGGCAATACACATGCCATGACTAGGGCTAAATAGGAATGTGTCTAATTGTTTGACGTATAATGCTGTTGTGCATACAGTGTGTGTAGTGTACAGAATCGAGTTTTCTGGGGGCATTTCATTTCTGACCACAGTGCACTTCATTGCAGATTTACAGCACAGTGCAAGTGTAAAATTATGAAATGTAACACCACTTGTTCACTACACTTACTAAAAATATGAGGCCGAACTGACGATCTTACTGCTGATTCATGCTGAAAATGATGCAACGCTAAAAACAGATCCGTTTTTTCCCTCTCTTTTCTTTTGTCTTTTTTTCACCCCAAGCTATTACAGGCTCATCTATTAAAGAGAACAAAAGGATGTTTATTTTGCACATTGTCCAGACAGGCATATGAAGCCTCTAATTAGCGATTCTCTCCGCAGCCAGTAAATTATTAATATTCCAATTTATGGCAAAATATTGAAATGCATGCCCGAGAGATCGTGGCTGAGAGTGTGACGGATTTTGATTCATGGCTACAGGGTGAGAGCCAAAGGGCTGTGACCTGAAAGGGAAGTTGAGCTTAATGATTCAGACTCAGACTGCAGAGGGTTGTAAACAGACCTGATGATGTCTTTGGTGTGGGGCAAATGGTTTAAGGTACTTAATTTGCTTCCTGAATTTGTCTCTAACTTGGTCTTTTGGGAACGTTGTATCAGCGCTAGGCTGGATTTGCAATTATGGAACAAAGGCTCCAGATTAGAGATTCAATCAAGTAAATTTTCCATTTAGAATAAGTGCCATGGACGTCTAAAAACAGCAGTTTTATCCTTGCTGCATATCCATGACATTCAGTGCAAGCCTATTTTTGACTGATATTTAAACAGTAGAAATGTTACCTTTATCTTGATTGTGTGTATTAAAGGTTAAATGGATAGTTCACCCAAAAATGAAAATTCTGTCATTAATTACTCACTCTCATGTCGTTCCAAACCCGTAAGACCTTCGTTCATCTTCGGAACACAAATGAAGATATTTTTGATGAAATCCGAGAGCTTTCTGGCCTTAGATTGACAGTAACGCAACTATGTTCAAGGCCCAGGAAGGTAGTAAGGGCATCGTTAAAATAGTCCATGTGACATTAGTGGTTTAACCTTAATTTTATGAAGCTACACGAACAAAAATAATGACTTTATTTAACAATTCTTGCGTCAGCAGCACTATGAACATATCGTGGTACTCTTGTGCATGTGGGTCGAAGAATGACACGGAAGAGAAGAAATTGTAGAATAAAGTCGTTATTTTTGTTTTCTTCCTGCACAAGAAGTATTCATATAGCTTCATAAAATTACAGTTGAACCCTTGATGCCACATGGACTATTTTAACGATGTCCTTACTATGTTTTTTGGCCTTGAACTTATCAGTTCCGTTGCTGTCTATGGAGGGTCACAAAGCTCTCGGATTTCATCAAAACTATATTAATGTGTGTTCTGAATATGAATGAAGGTCTTACGGGTTTGGAACGACATGAGGGTGAGTAATTAATAACAGAATTTTCATTTTTGGATGAAGTAACCCTTTAATTCTTACTTTAGCAGAGTTTAGCTTTACAGACATGTGGATCAGTTTTTTATTACAACATTATGTCAGCAGTTTTTGAAATTATATTATATTCATTGTTTTTTTTTCTTTCACTTGAAAGAAAACAGCATTATTTGTGGAGAATTTGGGCAATGTTGACTCAAAAAACTCAGGTGCATAAACTCAGATCAATGAGGCCTACAATCAATCAGTTCCAAAAAGAAGATTTCAGATTTTCAAAACACATTTGCTTTTAAATTCAAGCTGGTCTATGCGGTTCTTTTCAGCAGGACAGGTTGTTCCACAGAGACAGTCTCTGTAATAAGTGAACATTAATTACTTTAGATAAGAAAGTGGCTGCTAAATGACTCACCAACCACTGCTAGTGAATAAATGTGTCATCTTCTACAGTGAATCCACTGTTTTCACGCCAAAGAAACCAATAATAAACATATTATGTAATGCTGATGTCTTGGCAAGTTGCATAGCCTACACAATCAGACACAACATCACACAAAGTATGAGTCAGCTATCTTAGTACAGACTGCTTTCACTGTCATCACAACTGTGGGAGGAGGCGTACTGCGCACTTGTTTGATTAGTTCTGTAAATATCATGCTAACAATCATGGCGACGGACATAAAAATAGCACGCGATGACAATGTCACGGCTTTGTTCTCATTAATAACATGTTTCTATGAAAAGTAAGCTCTCTGTTTAGCTATGTTGTTTAATCCTTATATAAACTTAAAGACTAGCTGAGCTCCACATCACCCTGATGTTTTGTTACATATCGCTATAGGTGGAAAGGCTGATTTGTTTGCCATGCAGCTAAGAAAGGAAAGGCAATGGGAAATGCATTCAAGATTGTTGGCAGTTGTTATGGTTTTATCAGTTTTACTGTGTGATAACTGATATGATTAGCTTTAAGTAATATATATATCTGTATTTTTAAGTAAAACTCTCAGAAATGAGAAAAGCTGCTCACAAGGTTCTCGCTCAAAGCTATGAATTTTCATTGGGGCTGGCTTGGGCTGAATTGAAAGCCCAGTGTTCTGGCAAAGCGAGTTTCTGTCAAAAATGCATCCAAACGTTCTTCATGTTCAGTACTGCAGATTTTTAATCAAAAGTTATGTAATGCTTAGTCTTGTGTACCCACCTTTTGAATAAACAGCATAAGATCTGCTCCACATTGCATGTTAAGCAGATATCAGTTTTTACATATCAGGATTTAAATAATGCCACATTAATTTCTCTCTACTGGAAAACAGTAGTAAGTTAACTTAGAACACAGAACTGCTAAGTTCCTCCAAAAAACTCAATATGATTTGATGTAATTAACCTGCAAAACTTTGGCAAATCAGGTGATTATTTCATTCCCTGAATCATTCGTTTATCATCCCAGTACATAAAATGTATGTAAGGCAATGCCGTAACCATATCTTGAACACTGGGGGGACCTCTTATCACATTCAGTTATGAATTACAGGAATCACGGAATTTATTCTTACTATATATTCAACTCAAAAAGTTAAGCAGTTTACACTGTTGGTCAGTTTTTGGTTTTTGTCATAAAACAGTCAAATGTTTAGCTATCATTAAAAACTGAAAAGATGCACTGGAATTAATTTCTGTGAACAGTAAAGCTCTCTGCCTTTTTGGCCATTTCTAGTTATCGGGGGGACCTGGCCCTGATGTAAGGTAACCCAAAGTTTCGTGTGCAATATGTATCAAATGGTTAGTGAACAGTGTTGTCTGTGATCCTAAACTTCAATGCATACTCACTATTAGGACTAAGACCACTTGTTTGTGTTCTATTATTTTATATTTGCTTTGCACTTTCCCTGTGCATGACCTTCCATGAGATTAAGTCTTTAAAAGAGGTCACACGGGCAGTTTGCGCCACAAGACTTCCTACTGCACCTATGACACATTTGTTGTTCTATTAACGCTAAGCATTTCATTTATCCAGTTTTGTGGCAAACATACCACGGAGCTCCTCTGCAGTCAAAACACGCTTTACAGATCATGCACATTGTTTACCACGCACTTCACATCTTCTCATGTCTTTCCATTTTTTCTCTCACTCTATTTATCTCTCTCTTTCACTGATTGCATCTCTTTCGTTCCATCTCTAGCTTTCCCTTTGGGTTTCACACAGCTCATTATAGGGAGGTCCTGCTACAGAGGCAGCAACAGTCTGAAAATTTCATTAAGAATTTATTGATGAGACCACACTCATGTGGAACACTGTTTACCCAATGATGGAGCCTCTAGTCTGCAGTGAGGGCGCCAGGCTCTGACGCTGTGGTAAGTTGGATAAATGACATTACAATGGCCTCCCCATTATGGGCAGGGGGAAACAACCCTGTGCTTGGAGGTGGGACTGAGATTGGGCTCTCAGCTGCTCAGTAGATTTTGAACCAATGGACAGTCAACAATAGACCTTAGATCTACTGCTGACCTGCACATTGGGGTTAAGCTTAAAGGTTTTAGCATCATGTTGGCTTATATTGCCTAAAAGTCATTTGTGAGTCATTTGAGACTCATCTTGAACTACTCCCAAAGCAGATCGGTCAGTCAATAGACTAGAGTGGCTTAATGTGCAACTCCTAATGCCAGAGGATAGTATAAGACAACAATAGGAATTCTTGGCTAATTTAAACCTGTGATTTTGTCTATTTCTTGGAATGACGAAAAAACAAAAACAAAACAAAAAAACAACAGTATAACTGACAATTTCAAGACAATTTACTTTTCAAAGACATCAATAGTAAGCATCAATAGTAAGGATTTTTTAAAATTATATTTTTAAATGCTTTCTGTATAATAACTTTTTACATTACATTTTGCTATATGTACATTTGATTGTTATACAATTTCTCATTGTATAATTTCCACAATTTACTATTTTTATACTTATTTTATTGTATTTTCCACACATGATTCTTTTTCATCAAATCTTAGTCAACATGACATGAAAATGTTCCATATTTATTTACTAAATACATGTTATTGATCTTATTGCGAATTATTTTTTATTTATTTATTTACATTTTGACATCATAATGAAATGTAATAATTTAATGAAAATATCACTTGAATCACCATGTCTCCATTTTCCCCATTATTGTTATTATTATTATTATTAATTTATCTGCCTCCATTTTTGAACACCCATCTCAAAATCCATTTATCAACTTTACATTTTTTCTTTTTCAAAAATCTGTTACACTCTGGATTTACATCACAATACGTAAGAAAAGGTTTGCTACTTGCCTTTCATCAAGACTTATTCAAGTTATTCATTGTAAATTTGACAAAACTTCATCTATGTTAGTCATTTAGGATTTTTTTTTTTTTTTTTTAAATTTAGGTGTAAGTAAAAAAAAAAAAAAAACGTCACAAACAGAATTCATGACCAAATGTCACAGAAGAAAGTCATAAAAATGCATGTACATGATAATAAAATGAAAGATATGGTGCTGGCCTAACAGGACAAGTGAAGGTTTAGTCAAATGGCATGAAACACTCTCACATTGGCCCCAGGCTAGCAGACAGTCCTTACTGTTGAACTCTGCATTATCAAAATCAACACAGTCACAGTGAACGAAAATTACGTGCTCTGATTGAGCAACCAAGTGACAGGCAAGAAAATGACTGCACTGCACTAGACTGCACTGGCCTTAGCAAGCTCAAATTTGATTCATAGTCATTTATTTAGCCTTTGGTCACTTCATACTAAGACTAAGCTTATCAGAATAATCTTGCACTCTGAATTATTGGACTCTCCTTAGATAGGGCACTGGCCAATATCTTCCTGAGCCAGATTGCACTGTTTAAACAAGGCGACAATCAAAAAAGAATTAAGATGTAATTAAAATGACAAAGTCTAACGAGAGCACTTCATTTCGTTCTGTACTTGTGACATTGTGACAGCTTTAAAGCTGAAGCTCTATTAATTAGAGGGGAGGAAAAAACTATATAGAGTCATGGTTAAGCTTTAAGAATTTGAAGCAAAACACTGAAGTAATATGAAAAAATCAAGATGTAAGTGCTAGTCAGAATACTGGTTGAGCAATTTTGGATGTACACTTCAGAAAATCACAGAATGTGCTATAATTTATTTGAAGCTAACATGTGCAAGTATTGTGATGAAGAAATGGACGTCTACTCCCAGCAAGAAGTAAATGAAGAATTTATCTGTGTATTCCCCACTGTGTCAGTGTGAAAAGACTGTTCTGTGCTAATCCATAGGGCCTTGTTGTTAATTATTTTGGAGTTTAAAATGTGAGTAGTCCCTTTGAAGATGGCTATAAAACAAAAATAACATTTTAATGAACAGTCTGTTCATCTCACGTTAAAATCTCTAGAATTAGCACTAATTAATTACTCTGTGAGACACATATCATGTTCAGGGACATGGCAATCCCAGTATTGTTCCATTTCGGCACGTCTTGAGTCACATACTGTATGTGTATGAACATTTTGGGGATCTGTCTGAAAAATTATGACATGATGATAGCTTAAGTTTATATGTAAATGTTTATGTAAAACACAAATTCAAAAATAAAAATAAAACAAATATGTTTTTTGTAAGTACAACTTTGAAATCAAGAACATGGCTGATCAAATGATCTCAACATGCTGGTTGCCATGAAGGGCTGACCTGCTCCATGTACTGTAGAATAAAACCTCATTTTCACTCTAGTGCATGACAACATTATTCATATCTCATAATTATTCATGGCACCACATGACATTTTCCTAAGACAAGCACTTCAAATGCTCAGGCACTTGAGTTGATACTATGCTAAAAAAAGATTCTTGAGTGTTTGTTTGCATTGCATTCTCTGCTATGCTGAAGCAACAATGACCAACATCTTCGAAGTGTTTCTGCGCACCAAGAATTTATCAGGTGAGAGTTATGTAAGCATCCCATAATAGCAGGCTCTAAAACTTATTAAAAATACTAAAGTGTTTCTTGTTGAAAGTGTCACCTAGGACTAGTACCCCAATTTTACATTCAGTGTGGGTCAGTTCTATTGCGCCAATATAATTTCAATTTAAAAATTGGAGTTCTATTAACTCCAATGTAATTTGGCTCAATGTTGTTTATTGTGGACTAGTTTGTTGTGTTGTCAACTTTTGTGGACTCCGCAAATGTCAAAGTTTTTTGTTTCATATATTTCGCTCAAATGTATATAAACTCCCCGCAAGATGTTTGTTTTGATTCTTTGATGGCCGAATATGTTCAATCTATCTCCCACACACAGGCTGCTAAACTGCTGTCAATTCCGCTCGAGTTTGTCTCTACAGGGTCGGCATCATCTAAAAGGAGCGTGTGAATCTGCAGATGGCTGTCCTTGTATTGACAGGCGTCTGAATTTAAAGCTGATTATTACTGTGACTGACACATGCAAATAGATGGTCATACTGCAGATGTTTAGGGCTTAGATGACAGTTTGACATGTGACATGCAGGCATACGGTTTTCTCAAGGTTTACTGCCATATTGAGATCAACATCATCATCATCCTCCTGCCATCTGACAGCAAGACATCCACCTACTCACAAAGTAGGGCCCTTTTCTGCTTGAGCAGCTGACACTGGGTGTTTATTGTTGTGTGATAGTGTAATATTATAATTCTGAATAATCAGCTCAGGAAAGTTTACTACCAAAGTGATTATTAGTTAACATGTGGTTATCAATAGCAACAGCTGTTTGGTCTGTTTTGTTTAAGGCTCCAGTAGGCTCTGAAGTTCTCCTTCGTTTTTCGTAAATAGAAGTTCAGGACTCTTGAGAAATAGGCTATACTGTTTCAAATATTCCAATTCTGCACTCTAGTGTTTTTAACTCATGTCTGACTGGACTAAGTCAAATAAATGAACCTGAATAGATTTCTACGTCAGAGAAGATGGAGCCACAGAGCACATGTCTGAATAACAGATTTCTGGAAAGCTTTTGTTGGCAAACGGTTTCAAATCAATGGAACAAACTCCAAAACACCTTCCTTTTGGCTAGGTTTTGTTTGAAATTACATCACACACATTCGTTTTTCGTATTTTGCAGCCTTTAGTAATCATTATGGTCTCTCCTGAGCTACTTGTGGAAGGTTAGTTAGTGTGATAGCTAGACCTTCAGACTGACAGCAGAAGGTCTGGTAACCTTGGCCACTTTGAATGGCCATATGACTGACAGGTAAAGCAACCAATCACGTTTTGTTTTGTGTCGCATCATGTTAGGAGTTCAAAACTTCAAAACTCCTGAAGTGTTTCCAATTTTATGTGCTGTATGCATCAGATGTTCAGCCAACGGTCCGTGGGCGGGACGTCTAAAGCTGAGACTAGTGTGGTGCAGTTCAGTTACAACATTATGAACTTTTACATTATAACCATTCACATGCTATTAATATTTGTACTTTTTGTCATCATGTGAGACAGAGGAAAGTAAATGGTTCAAGAGTGTGAAAAAAAGAGTTGTGGTACAAAAGTGTGAAGTTAAATATTTAAAACATTTCAAAGCTGTTATACTCCTGACAACATTCAGAGTTTACAACTGTGAACAGTGACACAAGATATCAAAATGCATTTACTCAAAATTAATGTATTATTCATGATTTCTCTGTCATAAACAAATCAGCATGAGATCTTTTGAATTAATGAACACTGCTTAAAACTGAAACTGTATAATTCTTTAGAATCTGAATGAATTGCGCTAAAGGCGCTGTGCGTACAAAAGCATTTTTCATTTTTTTTTGCAAGGTGAGTCGCGCAGTGGGGGTTGTTTTTGGAGTTGTACTTTTTTGTTCTCTGATGGAGCACCACTCTCTCATTTTGTTTTCTTCAGATTTCAACTTAGAGGAGCTCTCAGGCAATTCATCGTGAAGGGCATGATAACAAACAAAGATTGATTGACTCAGTACGTAGTGAGGCCAGGTGCCAGTACAGATACTTCAAACACTGCATTTAAATGCTAATATCTCTGCTACAGACCTGGCCATGTGTCCCTCTTAAACAAGCTCCAGACAACAGCATGATAAACCGCATGGGGTGTCTTCCAAAATGTTTCATTGGCACTGAAACACATTCTTGAAAACCGATCCGGTTTAATTGGAAGACTGAGGGTATTTCATAAAAAACAGATTACAAAAATGTCAAGAAAAGAGTTATTCATCCTTAAACACAGACAGACACATTTAGCATCATGTTACTCTGTTGTTCCAGAGAGACAACCCAGCAAATGCTCTGTCCACACTGATCAATTCATTTTTCTTTGTTTCAGTGTTTTCTGTTGTCATAATAGAAAGAAACAACAACTGTGCTGTCAGCAGCACTTCTGGCAAAAGAGAAAATAAACTGATGATAGAGCAGGGATGCTTTGATACTTATTATTTTCATGTTAATATCAAATAAATGGCCTGTATTAAAACTCTATGCTGTTTTGTTGAAATTAAATTTAACTCAGACTAGAATTCATCATTTTAAATGTTACAATTGGTCAGAATGTAATAATGTACAGTATAAAAACTATTTTGAGATTTGCTAAAAAACCTAACAATGTAATTAAATCATTAGTGTTTTTAAAGATTAACTTTTAAAGGAAGAAAGAAAGAAAAAAAAAAGGAGACATTTCTTAAAATACCATCTTTATTTTCCACAGAAGAAAGTCATACAGGTTTGGAATGACATGATGGTGAATAAATGATGACAGAATTTTCATTTTTGTGTGCACAATTACATATCCAGTATCAACTGATAGGGAATCAATATTCCTTGATGATAGATTAATTTCCTCTCACCTGATAGCACCAACCGTCTAAGACTTGTACTTACTTTTATTTTGGTAGTAAAACTGCATTATATTCCATATCCATGTGACTAGTAAGACTGAACAATATCTAATCTGGAGGCTCAGGGATTTCTGAAAAATGATTGTTTTTTTATGAAACAATATGTGTCCGTTTCTGATGAATGAGAATTCAGACTGTAAATCACTGACATGGTTCTGACTGCACTTTTTATTTTTTTCCCTCTAGATTTGGTAGCTAATTGTTCCAATTTTGATGGATGGTTGATTCTCTCCTTTCAGTCAAGGAATCTGATTTTTTTTCTCGCTCTCTCAGGTCTGGCTGAATGCCCCATACCAGCACAGCACAATGAGGCCCAATCCTGGAGGATCTAATCAGTAGCAGCACAGCCAGATGTCTCCCAGAGCAGAATCCAATGCAGGCTATACATTGATTGTATGTGCTGGGTGAATCTTTGTACATTACGTCAGGCAGAATAAAAATCATTAGCAAATTGCCTTTACACAGACATCGTTATCTTGAGGATATAGTGATTTTTTTTTTTTGAATTACTCTTATGATATGCTCGTTAAGAGTGCAAGCTAATTAATTTGATGTCCAGTGCAATTTTGTCCAAATGGATAAAGAGCCCAGTTCTCCATCAGCCGTGAACGCTTTCTGTAATCTTACATTTCAATGCATTTTCCCCCAAGGCATCCAGCACCTAGCCCTGTCTCTCTCTATTCATTACCTGTCTTTTGATCGTAGGATTTCCGTTGACAGTGTCGCAAAGTGCTGCCTTTAATACATGGTCATGCGCCATGATATATTCTTTTCCATTGTGACTCTTTCACACTCACTTACATGAGCTTGAATGAACCATTATGGAACAATATTATGGTAAATTGTGTTCCTTGTGCTATAGCGCACTACATGTCTGTGTCATTAGAAAATAAATGACACTATAAAGATATCTAATAGCATCTCCTGAGTCACTGTGAATTAATGCATAGCACATGTAGGCAGCCGAAATGAGCCGTTCCAGAATATTCCACATGGATGCATGTATATGTTTTCACATTCTCAGCTGTTTCATGGTGTATTCTTTCTAACAGTTCTTTCTGGTCCTCGAATCTGATTGGCTGATAGGAGTGCAATATTAGAGTGATAGAGCTCCTCCAACCTCTTCACGTTTGTATCACTCCACTTGCCAAAGTTGTTGTATTTCTCACAGCGACTGTCATGGCGGATGCCCAAATCCACTATACTTTTAAAAATAATACTGTTTTGTGTCACGGAATGCAGTTTTAAGAGTTTTTAAGAGTTTTGAGCTCCAATGCGTCAGCAGCCGTTCAGTGCTGTACGCAGCCAACAAATGCACTGAGCAGCGCTGTCATCAGGAATCACCCTTAATAGATGAAAGGATAGTATGACCCTGTCAGACATTCAAACATTCAAAAGTTTTACTGTGTGAATATTGAATTGATCTGAAGAATGAATGCTGGATCAGATGCAGGTAATCACGATCGCTCAGTCAGTCTCTCTCTTTTACACATAATAAACTGCTTTTACTACAGTAATACCATAAGATTTTTATGAAGCAACTTAACGTTCCTTCGTTACTAGTTCTAAAGTGAAGTTTTGGAATTAGTAATGGAGGCTTGGGATCAGCTGTTAAACTGTTAACTTTAGATTTAAATCTGTGGCGGAAAGAAGTTCTGCACAAAAGAGGGTTTTTAAAGACACTCCGTTGTTGTTTCTAATTTATTTACACACTCGTCCTGTAAAACTGTAGCATAAATGCAATATCACACTCGTAGACTTGAGATATGGTTGTATATTGGCACGCTACCTACGAACCGAATACAGCCGAATCCCAGCCGTGCCGATATACAGCCATATCTCACATCTACGAGTGTGAAACTGCTTATATATATATATACAGTGCCCTCCACTAATATTGGCACCCTTGGTAAATATGAGCAAAGGTGGCTGAGAAAATAAATCTGCATTGTTTATCTTTTTGATCTTTCATTCAAAAAA
>JAFVLL020015913.1:20500-38717 GCA_021397915.2 Tor tambroides | reverse complement strand
CACTTCTTACGGACATCACGGTCCAGTTCCTCCCATAGTACAGTAGCTCAATTGGGTTGAGGTCGGGTGATTGGGGAGGCCATTCCATGACAGACTAGTCAACCGCTAGTTGACTGTTTCCTCTCCAAATAGGATATGCACAGCTTGGAAGCAGCAAAAAATGATAAGGATTTATGCTGATATCATCCAAAACCACACTTTGCCAGGGGTGTTTCCAAACTTTTGGAGGGCAGTGTATGTTAGACCTATGCCATATAAGCTACTAAAAGAGGTGCTTCTAGAAGTCATAGATCCTCTTTTGAATATAATCAATTCATCGTCACTAGACTATGTCCCAAAAACATTCAAGCTGGCTGTTATTAAGCCTCTCATTAAAAAAAAAAAACACAACTTGAACTGGTTAATTACAGACCGATCTAAAATTTCTCTTTTCTGTCAAAAATACTAAAAAAGCATTATCCTCACAGCTATATTCCTTAAATGGTATTTGTGAGGATTCCAAGTCAGGATTTGGGCCATATCATAGAACTGAGACCAAACAACAAATGACCAGCTCTTATCATCCGATTGTAGTTGTATCTCCCTGTTAGTGCTACTGGATTTTAGTGCTGCATTTGACATTAATTGACCACAACGTTCGTTTGAATAGACTAGAAAATTATGTTGGCATTAGTGGAACAGCATAGGCATGGTTCAAATCATACTTATTTGACATCATCAGTTCGTAGCAGTGAATGAAGAGGGGCCACAAGGAGTACCAGAAGGCTCAGTACTAGGACCACTGCTTTTCACACTTTACATGTGTTTCTTGGGAGATATCTGTATTTAAATGTTTCTATATATCTGTATACCTTTTCAGGTGGAAAAAGCACTTCAGCAACAAGAATGTTAGGAACATGAATCATATATGACCTCATGCCCTTCATAACAGAATACATACTGTATTACTCATGGTGTTGATTTACACAGTCTTGTTTTCCCTGAAATGCTTAAAGACAAAAAAAAAAAAAGTTTTACTCTGCCATAGAAACACACACCAGGACAGCTTAAGTTTCTTACTCTGTTTGATTTTGATTTTTTTTATGTTTTTGGTCCAGGCAATGAAACTCAGTAGAGTCCATTGTAGTTTGACCATCCTCTTGTGTTCTTTAGAAGATATAAATTCATTCAGGTTTGGAAGGACATGAAGGTGAGTAAATGATGACAGAATTTGCATTTTTAGGTGAACTCTCCCTTTAAATCAGCAAAACTGGAACTATCACTTTAAATCAGCTTGTTTATGTATTTATTTATTTTTTTTTACAGGAAGAGGCACTGGACATCATTGGGATGGCTGGTAATGGAGACTCGGGCAGTCTGAATTGCAATCCTGCTAGTGTTACTTAAATCATAATGTTGGTTAAGTTATCAAGACAGTAAATATAAGACATGTTAGTATTTTAGGACCCAGGTTTTTCTTTTTCCAAAAGAGCACAACATGACTCGTTGCTTTTGCTCCAGTATTTCACTTGTGTTTGTTCACAGCAGGTTACAGCTGTTTAAGACATCTGGCTTTAATCAAAATCGGTATAGACAGTGTTTTCCAGTGTAAAACTGCTCATCAATTTACAAACAAATACACTGAGACAAAATACAAGTTTTGTTATACTTTGCAAAGATGTTCTATGACTCACTTACCTTGATCTAAAACAACATATCTGTTCAAAATTCAAGCTTCCATGTTAGCTGAGATGATATTTTTCAAAATACATCTAATATCAATTTTTATATTAATTTACATCACATTTATGCATTTGGCAGCCACTGGCGGCAACTTAGTATTCAAGGTATACAGTACGTTTACTTAAGTAATACTTACAGTGCCGTGAACACAAAAGTGAGGAATGCCAGAACTATTATTTTCATTAGATATTAAATTGTTGAATTGATATCTGGATTGGGCTTTCTGATTTTACTTGAAATTTTGCCCCTTTTTGTTATCAAACCCTTTTTTAAACAAACGAAGACTGACCAAGGAACTTTTTCTGTGACAATAGAGCAAAAAAAGTAAAGCATTGTGAATTGATTGCAAGTGTAATAAAATACAGAGAGTTGTAAACAGCAATGACTAACCGAATGATAAGCTTTATCAAGGCTAACAAGAAGTAATTCAACAGACACAATTCTGTCGGGTCATATAAAAGACTTGCTTGCCTCAACAAGTAGATTACTTTTTTTGTTGTTTTCTTTAGCCATTGTTCAGTTGATGCAATCAATCAGGATTACTGTTAATACAAAAAACTATGTAAAGCATTCTGAGTTCCCTGTTAAGGATGTGTCTGTAGCACTGTTAACAACACCCTGTTAACTTTGGGCAACCCAACAAGCTAAACCAAACAGTGCTGTTTTTCAGTGGAAAATTTGTAGGGTGTTGGGGAAACAAGTTTGCCATCAAATACTTTTGAACATTTCCACCAAACAGGAAAAAGATTTAAACACAATGATTTAAATAAAGACCTCATGATCATCCTCCTTATCATAAAAAGTAATCTTCTATCATAATCTGGTTGATACATACTACATTTTTTTTTTTTTTTAGTGTGTTCATATTTGAGGACAGTTATTAAAGGAATAGTTCACCCCAAAATGAAAATTCTGTCATTAATTACTCACCCTCATGTCGTTCCAAACCCATAAGACCTTCATTCATCTTTGGAATGCTTCTCCTCCGCATCATCCTATAGTGCACACATGCGTCATGATACTATCCAAAATGGCGCTAGGGTGATGCGAAGGAGAGGAATTGTTGAATAAAATTATTTTTGTTTACTTTGCACACAAAAAGTATTCTTGTAGGCTTCATAAAATTACAGTTGAACCACTGATGTCATCTGGACTACTTTAACTATGTCCTTTCTACGTTTCTGTGCCTTGACCGTGGTAGTACCCTTGCTGTCTATGGAAGGTCAGAGAGCTCTAGGATTTCATCAGAAATATCTTCATTTGTGTTCCGAAGATGAACGAAGGTATTAAGGGTTTGGAACAACATGAGGGTGGGTAATGAATGACAGAATTTTCATTTTTGGGTGAAGTAACCCTTTAAACTAAAAAAACAGAAGCATTAGGACACATGTAATTTATTTTATAATCAGTGTCACTGATCTGTCCTTTGACCTCCATCTTGACTACCATGACTTGACTCCATCAATACATGAACGATGTTTAAATGAAGGATAATTAAGAACTGCATTTAAATTGGTGTTTTAACCATCAGAATATTAATAAATCTTTGTTTGTTTCTCAAAATATTAAAAATGTTTTCAATAAAATTGTCATACAGAAGTTTTATTAAATTAATCTTTCCCTTGAAATATACATTTTAATTACATTTTGAATGGTAATATTAAAAAAATAAAAATTAACAAAGGTCTTATACATTAATATTATTACAATTATTTCCACAAGTGAAAAATAAAAACAAATAGCATACAATGTTAATGGTAAAGTCTGTAATGTTTAAACACTTTCTCTTATCCCAGTGTAATGTGAGATTTTTAAACATTTCAAAGGATTACAAAAATAATATGACTAATATAAAAGTTCAAATTTATATAAATATAGTTTTGATTTACTTTATAGGTTTACTTTATATACATTTTTTTGCTTTATTTTATAGATATCTTCAATGTGAATATATTTATGGTGTCCGAAATATATTTTAAAAATACATTTTGTATCCACCCAAAATGTATTTTAAGATTGGAAATGTATTATCTTGCCCCATGAAGAACATTTTCTAATAATAAACCAAATCTCACCTGTGAACTGCCAAAATACAGACAACAACTGCAGCCCAAATGATGCACTATACACTTATGCACTATGTGCTCAACCATGTAGTTTATGCATTTTATAAGGTTGTTTTGTCATTAATAATCAAAGTCTGATAGCGCAGATGAGGTCGAGGAGCATCTGGGTTTCTTACTTGGTGGTTCTGTCTGTATCTGTCCCCTTCATGAACACGAATAGAGATTTAATGAATTAGAATGAACACTGCTGAACACTATTATGCTCATGATTGTGGTGTAAGTGTAGCAGTCTGAAAAAGGCCTGTGTAAAGCAAACACCCTGCACCCAAACTCATTATCCGGAATGCTGCGGGATGGAAACAGCAGTGGAAGATGACGGTTGCCCAGTCTTGGCACCCTCAAAGCTCTGACCAAAAGTAAGAAAAAAGTTCTTACAGTTAAACAAACAAAGTACATTCACTTGGCAAGACAAAGGCTGTGCCCGAAAGCGTGTTCTCTCCGAGTAGGGACTTTTTTTTTTTTTTTTTGAATAAGTAGCTGTGGTATGAATGTGATCCAGACACTCAGTACATTCACCATGTTGCCATTATCAAGTTACCTATGGTGTCAGTTGCATCTCTTCTCTGCCAGCTCCTCTCCTGTGGCATCAGATTTCACTGGATATACTCTTGAGGATCTTGTCGGTAACAGTAGGCCATCTGGGTACTTTAGCCTACCATTTTAAGAATACTGTGAATTCAGACATAATACTACTATATTTAACATACTGTTTTTTGCCTAGCATATAGTTGAAAATTATGCATTATGTTTTGTCTTGTTTTAAAACTATATTTACTGAATTGATCTTAAGGGAAATGGGACTTTTCAGAATGGATTAAATACAGTATAAGAGTAAAGTGTTCAGATCTCGATAATGTGTATGAATGTAATGTGATTCTGATTTCTAAAAAGGCAATGCTCTTTGAATGCATTAATAAAAAACAAATAAAAAATACAAATATTTACAGACAAAAACTGCCCTGAAACAAAATTTACAGGAACTGCAAAGTAAATAACAAAGATATATGACAGACAAATATGACACATGCAGAAAGTTCAAACAGATATTACAGGAAATATGTCATATAGCGCGTAAGTGTGAAATAAGTCAAACCATACCAGTTTTTATCATTAAGCATATATTTCCATAAAGACAAAACACCAAACACAAAAGTATTGGGTTAGTAAAAGGTCTAGGCTCATTATAGAGCATATAAAGATTCAGTGACATCACAATGTGAGAACCGAACAAAACATCCAAACTCAGTCATTAGCAGAGGACAGAAATATACAGAAATATGTGAACTTCCAGATGGTATGGTAACCATGAACCATAACATAAAAAAAGAGGTAGCTACCACTTAGTAATACTCACTCGATTTAATCACAGCTGAAATGGTTGCTTGTGTGATGCAAAATTGAACAAAACCTGTGAGAGCAGCATTCCAACTTTACCACACATTGTAGTCTTTTTGTAAATAGTTCTTGTCGTTAGCCAATGGTACTGTGTAAAGATTTAAATCTTGTGACTTTTTAATAACAGATTCACAGCTATTTCCTGGAGGAGTTCACATACATGCCTCGATAGTGTGCAGGTATGTATACTGTACTGAAGTGACACAAAAAACCTTTTAGTCCAAAACATCCATGCACGTTCCAGAGAACTTACAGAATATCAAACAGCATAATCTCCATTTGCAATCTGCAATATACAAAGCATTCTACACTTCACATTTACTGCCTTAAAATCACCTTTGAGGAAGAATAAGTCTCATTCCTGCACTTTATAAAAATGTGTGACTGTGCAAAATACTTGACTTTGCAATGTACTTTACATTTTATACAGGCCTTTTGATGTATTCCATTTAAATAAAGAAATAATAACAAAAAATAATATTAGCTGGGAATACTTGACATCCACTAAAATGTTGTTTTTCCAAAGAATAGATTATACATGATTGAACCCATCACAAGATCTGACCAGAAGACAGTTGCTTCCCTTCACATTCTCACAGAACTTCATTTAAATATACATTTTATAACATTATCTCTACAAAACCTAATCAGCATCCATAACTATATACCTTTTGGGTCCTGCCCACATAATGATGTCAAGACAAACAATCAGACATCACTCATATTTTGTCCAGAAGTAAATACGCTACAGAACTTTGAATTGAACTACATCGCGTTAACATTGGCACTTATTTCCTGATACCCATGTGACATTACATGTTTAATGATCCACATTTGCAATTTAAGTGCCATTATTGTGTTAATGTGCAATTCCCTTTATGTAACAAATTTCCCTTTATATCTCTTTATGTTGCAAATTCATTGTTCACTGTTTTATGACCATTATATTCACCAGGTAATGTGCTGATAATGTCTTATCTTTATTTTACCCATGAGACAAAGAGATGACTCTGATGTCTACATTGCACTTTTTTGGCTCCTCCTATGAAGCGCTATCATAAATGTTTTCTGAATTTTGGAAACTTGTTGTCCAGGGGTATAATACTTTCACTTTGCGCTCTAACATCTAACATGAACTGAACGTAATTCTAGGATATTTAACAATACAAAGGTCGTAATTTTGGCACTTAATCACATGAAGACATCTATTGGACAATGTTATTTTATACATGTCATTTACAACATATTTCACATGTACCTTTAAGTTTGTAAGGTAAAACTAACAAAGTTTCAATTTGTTAACATCAGTTATATATCATTGTATAAACTAACGTTAATGTATTATGAACAAATATGGACTAACAGTAGTATATTTATAAATAAACACCGACTCCGATAAAAAAAAAAATGTCTGCAATGCATTAATAAATTCATTAGCATTATCTTCCAACCAACTTCAAAACTGCTTGCAGCTAAAATATGAGTCCTCTATCCACAATATTGCTTTTTCCAGTGAACAAGTCTGAATCAGAAGAGAAATGCGCTTAAATCAAGCACTGTTCACATGTGAAAACGGTTCTAAACAAAATGGGAAGGACTTTTTTTACTGGAGGAAGTGTTATGGATTATGGACTGGTATTTTGGCCAGAAGCGGCACCCATTCACTAGAGGATCCATTGGTGAGCAAGTGATGTAATGCTAAATTTCTTCAAATCTGTTCTGATGAAGAAACACACTATATATTTTCATTTTTGAGTGAACTACCTTTAACTCATGTTAACAAATCAAACCTTATTGTAAAGTGTTACCACTAAACTGAAGACACAGGACCATCCTCTTTCAGTAGAGCTGTGTCTACAATGTCTGAATGAATTTTGGACTTTTTCAAGAGATACAGCTGCCACATTTCCAACTATGTTAGGTCCAACATGCCACCCCCTCACATGAACACTTCTGTAATGTCTTTCTCCATTAGGTTTATTCTCTTCATTTGTATTCCGCTTCCCAAAAAGCAGCTATTCAAAGGACATAAGGTTTGCTGGTATCTGCGGAAAACATTATGACATTCCTGCATATTCCTGGTAATTTACAAATATTTATTTTATTTGGGAATTTTTGTGTCAGGATACACTTACCTGTGGTCTTGTACTCCTGCACGCCTCGGATAAATGTCTGTGCCAGATAATTGCAGAGAACCGTGATCCAGTCTGGAACTTGTAAACATTACCTGAACCACAGATTAAAACAATTTAACTTGTATGGGTTTATTCAAATTAAGTTGTCTGACACTGTAAATCTGCTGTTTATAAAGGCAAAAAGTAATTTGCTAAATCAAATCTATGCAGTAATAACTCATGTCAAATATTTTCGTGCTAAAACAAACCATCTGGACTTGGTCATCCTTCAGTGGAAGATCGTATGTGTACATATCAAGATCTACATGAAGCCAGTGCTCACACATCAAGATAATGCTGTTTGATTCAAACTATTTCCTGGAACTTCATCAGGATTACAGAACGTTTTTCTCTTCATTTAAACAGCAAAGAATTTCAATGGAAAAACAGAAAACATAACAGCTGACAGAAAACAAACCATGAGCGTCAGGATCATTTTACATGATACAATGTTCCAGTTTTCTTTCATTCCTGAAACCACCAACATTGAAATTACTTGTCTGTCAGTCTTCTGCTTACAATGCCAAAGTACTCCAAAAATTTCTAACGCAAACCTTCAATCTGGGAGTGGCATGACATTTCACTGACAGTTTAAAAATGCCACACAAGTAATGCAAGCTTTTCTGATTGCGAAATTAATGTTCGTTTTAAATCGAAACATTAATGGAACTTTATGGAAAAGTAGAAAGCACAAAAGCATGTTTATTTGTATGTCGTATGCAGCAAATGAATAAAAAATAGCCATAAACATAAACAGTACCTCTCTCAGGATCAGTAAGCTGGAAAATGTTTGGATGTTCAGGGTTGTCTGGTAGAACCACCATCCAACCTGTGAGCGTGATCTTTTTACAAGGCCTGGATTTATACTTAAGACAAAAAGCCACAATTACAAAGAGGTTAAGCCAAGAAGTTAAGTAAACTTCATTTAAGTTTGAATTCGAAAGAGTACTGGAATTTCCCTTAACAGCATAAATGTTCTTAAAGCTGGAATGAGTTGAAATAATTAAATTGTTTTAATTAGCATAAAGGCAACACTTTTTATTTTTATTGTTCGACCAGTTAAAATCTGAACAATAGCTTAGATGGCACTTCATAAGTTAAAAAAAAAATTGAGAGAATAATTCATCACTTACATGTCTTCGCTCATTTGCTCTTAGAGCTTTAGAACCAAAATAGATGAGAATGGAGCCAGATAGGACAATCCAGTAGCGCTTCCAGGATGAGAGCTGATGTGAACAAAATAAGAGTGCAAATCAGCTTAAGAGACAGACTAAGTGCTCTTCTCTAAAAACTAAAACAGACGTGACTATTTTATGGACTGTATCTATTTCTTATTTACTATCAACCAGTGCAGTCACATTGAAATTGAGACCTCCAACAATGAAGACCTGGCCATGTCAGGCAGCAGTAGAAATAGACGTGCAAAAAAATTGTCAGGCTTACATATTTAGCTAAAACATTTACACAGTAAAGACGTGGATTCTGCAATTTATAATGGATTTAGCAGCATGTAAGGCACATAACTGATGCACTGATAAGAATAAACTAAGAACGTATTTTACCATTAAAATTAGTCATTTTTACAATGTACCTCAGCCAAAAAAGTTGCTAAGCTTTTTATAATAATTATATTTGTAACTGCTGTTTCTGAATATACTTTAAAATGCAATTACTCCTCTGATGGCAAAGCTGAATTTGCAGCAGCCATTACTCCAGTCTTTAGTGTCACATGATCTTTCAGAAATTATTCTAATATGCTGATTCGCTGCTTAAGATTTAAGATTCATTATTATTAACGTTGAAAGCAGTTAATATTTTGCTTAATATTTTGTGTAAACCGTGATACGTCTTTTCAGGATTCTTTAAACAGAACATTCAAAAGAACAGCATTTATATAAATCTTTTCTAACAATGTAAAACTCTTTAGTGACACTTTTGATCAATTTATTGCACCCTTGCTGAAGTATTAAGTTGTAAAGTATGTATTAAATGCAATGTACTTTAAGTAATCATGCCTTGGCTTGTCGACATAAAACACTCTTTTTTCTTCATTCCATCATAAATTTTGAGACTGGCATAATAACCACATCTTTAATATTTTACCCATAAGTGTTCAGCTTTCTGGCACATAAAAAGAGACAAATGGCAGGACATTCTACCCTAAGGATATTCTGTAAATGAATATGTACCAGTGTGCAACACTGTGTTGTAAATGCCTATTTGTAGGATGGTATTCTGTGAAATTCTTGCCATGCACTAAAGATAGGTGGTCCTTGTACTTTTGCGTCCATTAATTTTTCATTTTTTAACCATGAGGGAAAAAATGAAAAACAAACAGTTGTATTTTAAAATGCTATGCTGAAAACTAAAATTGAAATTAGAACTGTACACACAAAATGCTGCCTTAAAAAAGTAAAATACTGACTTCTTATCAGATTTTTGTTTTTGACTTTTTGCACCTTTAATGAATATTTGAAAAATGCACAAATTAATACAGAAAAATCAGAAGTAATGCTTCTCCCGCACGTTCATTTGAGAAATAGAGCTGTCTCTGGAACAATGCAGACTTAATACAAATATGATTTTAGACATTGCATAATCCTGGTAACTTTATCATCACAAAATGATATATTGGGGTATAATTTTGTCATAATTTTGTGTGCTTTCTGGGTCATGCATTGGAGAGGACCATGCATGGTTGCTCAAAGCACGTACAGTAGGCTACATCGTGTTAGAGCGCTACACACGAGGCTTTAATAAATGGGGTAAATATAGAAATATATAAAATTATAATCTCCAGATACAGGCAGGTCCGGTTCCAGAATGCTTCTGAAATTAGTGAGGGTGCTCTAGCCATAATGTACATCTATTTTGACATATTTTTGCCCTGTCTATTGATAGTGACATCAATTTTATGTGCTCTCCATTTATAATAATTAAAAACTGTCATTCATTTCAGTTTATCGCGATCTCTCAAAGTTCTGTTATGATCAAACATGCTCTACATTGCACAATGAATCTCTTATTTTGTTTGTTATAACGAGAGACTCCTGAACAAAACTGTGGCGTCGAGTGAACTAAGAAAACGCATTTTCCGTATATTAATTTCTGTAATAAAAACGAAAAATGAATGGACTCAAAAGTACATGTACAATAGGTTTACAGCTCAAAACAGAAAACAAAAAAGAAACGAACAAACAACCAAACCCTTACTTGGAACTTGCAAGGAAGAGTGAGTCAGAGATGTTACCAAACACTTTAATTATACTTGGCTGTTTAAGATTTCTTTAAATATTTCCTTCATACGTTTAGTAAGGTCAATCATGGTTGGAAAACAGTTCACGTAATAATAAAAGCCATTTGGGCAAGTCATTTCATCTCTGTACATGGTTGGCATGTTTAGAAGTAATTAGGTAATCACTTGGGCTAACTATGCAAAACTTAACCAACTTGTTTTGATAAATTACAAATTACCAAACTTGCATGATCTCTAAAATTCACATTAAAGAGTAGTAGGTAAAAGCCTCAAACAAACAATAAACATATCTAAACTTACCTTTATACAAATGAGTGATGTATAAACACATCAAAATCATATCCATATACTGGGTCATGTTTGGGGGGCAGTCGTGGCCTAATTGTTAGAGTCAGACTTGTAACCCAAAGGTCGTGACATTTCAGTGCCATAGAGAAACATTGGAAGATCCGAAGCTTGCATTGGTTTAATGGAGTTCATGCTACAAAAATGGAAAAACGATGTGTCTAGGGTACTTGTAACACTACTTCCAGTTATCCTGAGAGGATAGGCAATGTAATTTATTGTATTCCATTTCCTAAACCCAACCAAAACAGAGCAAAATGTCCCTAAGCATTCAACCCCAATCACAATGAAGACGAAAACGTTTTCTGGTTGTCATACTCTCATTAATTTACACTTTTCATCTGCTCAAGCAGAACGTTAATGTCATCTTGTGCTTCAGCAAGGTATCTCTGGCTAAAACTAGCTAACGTTAAGGCTACACATCCTCTCCTTTCCTTTCGAAATTTTAGACGTAAATTTGACTGCACACTTACAGTGGGTTTTTTACCCTCCTTCATCAGTGTCTTTCTTCGCAGGGGCCCTTCAATGGTTATACTGCTCAGAGAACTGCATTCATAGCTGGAAACTGCCCCTGGGGTACTGATGGGGAAGTAAGAAAAGGTCACATAAAGGTCACAGGTCACATAAAACATTGAGATCAATATGTCCCGCAGCAGAACAACTCAAATATGTGATGAGGATATGTACAGCAAAGCAAGAAGGAAACAAAGATAGGAAGATTAAATAATTGTTTAAAAAAGACAACAGCATTAAATTCAGTTATGCGCTTTATGGACACAGATAACAGCTATATTCCTACCTATAAATATAACTTCTACTTCTGGGAGAGTTACAGATTGGGACTCGCCAGTTTGGACCAAGTGTTGCGTACATACGGCCTCTGAAAGTGGTGAGGAAGAGGAATGTTTCTCATTTGTGTTAAGAAAACAAAAGTGTCACAAATAACAAACATGTTGACAGCTGAGATTCTGAACATAGCTAGAGCTGCAAATGTTGTGAATGTGTTGTGATTTAAGAATATTATATATATTAGGGCTGGTAATTTAACGTGTTAATTAGATTAATTAATTACAGTGAAAAATAACGCCTTAAAATTATTAACGCATTTAACGCACCTGCCCCGTGATGGAGCGTAGAGAAGGTAGTTAGAGTGTCCCTAAAATTCAAGATATGGGCCAAAAATGCCCCTGTTTGAGTTGTCGTCTCATATTTACATCATATAGCCTAGTAAAGCAATATCACACGAGAAATCACACGAGAAAGTGCAACAGCCTATCACATGAGTGCAAACGTGATACTGATCTTATACAACAGTTCAGTAAGTAAGAAGTTAATATTGTTATTTTAGACACAATGTTGTCTGTTTTGCTCAATTTTGCCAACGGAAATATAAAGACAAAGCAGAACTGTTCATCTCTGAGCAACACACAGCGGCATTTCATTTCTAAATGCACGTTTTGAACGAATTGGGTGAACCATTTGGCGCGTTGAACCATTTTGCCATAGGCGCGTTGGATTTGAAGCGGCGCTGCACAGATCGAGCGGTGTATGACATCAAAGGACCGCGAGAGAGTCATCTGCATTGCTTTTGAACCGCTCTTGCGGTACTTTGATGTCACACACCGATCGGTCTGATGGTGATGATCCACTTCAAGTCGAACAAGCCTAATGATTCAATGGACCATTCATAAAGAACCATTTACTTCACTCCTGAATGAATCAGCCATTTGAACAAATCAAATGATAACTTAATCATTAAGACATTTACCACTACCTACTAGCAGTTTTAGTTTATTTTTTAGAGTATCATTTCATTCAAGAAATAATTTAATATTTCCATAGTAATAATAATAAAATGAATAAAATTAGTTATTAAGGGTATAGTTCACCCACCCAAAAACGACAATTGTGTCATCATGTACTCACCCTCATGGTCCAAAAGAGTATATGTAATAAATTTGATCAAACAAAATATTTCTTGCTGAAGCTACTTTTGTAATGTCTGTTTGATGCTTTACACAACAATGATTTAAATTATCTTTTGGGAGTAATTTCTCAGCCAAATTTGATTTGCGATTAATTCGATTAATTAATCGCCACATCATGTAATTAATTAGATTAAAAATTTTAATCGCTTACCAGCCCTGATATATATATATAGAGAGAGAGAGAGAGAGAGAGAGAGAGAGAGAGAGAGACCTAAAAGCAGAAAAACAAAACTGAAAATACTAAATCAAATTAATTTTCTATTCTAATTTCTAATAATCATGTATAATTTGCCTTACCTCTCAACAGTACTTGATAATTCATCACTAAATGAGCTCTCTCTACTGCCTGCAGACAGACAGAAAAATATGAAGATCAGGACAAAAAACAAACTAATTTTCTTTCTCTCAAAATAAATTAATAAAAAGTGGCGGCAGAAATATTCCATGGTGAAGATGTCAAGTCTATTTAAAAATAAATCAATGTGGAGTTTGCAAAAGACAATAAGCAGCAATAACAAAAGCTTGAACACTACTGTCATCTAGTGGTGAAAATTAATAAATACAAGGACAGTTCCAACACTACAGCCATATTTTATCATGGTACAACAGAACACATTTAAATTAGGACACAGATATCCTAACACATTAATCTTGTGTTAGTGGGACAAAGACTGAGATATGTGGGTGTGTACAATAGGAATAAACTGTAGTACCAAGTGAGATGCCATTGGTAAATACTGAATCATGTGTGTGGTTTCTGACGGGACTGTGAGACTCTAAGAAGCTGTCATCCAGTAGGTGTCGAGCCTTTTCTTTTGCAGGGAATGTTGCACTTTTACTCTCCACCACACCAAACTGGCACATCATACTGAGAAGAGATGACACAATTGAAACACAAAGACAGCCAGTCAGATTAATCAGTGTGTTCCCTTGTGAAAAAGAAGTGCACTTAGTTGTATTGAATATGTACTTGTAGTGTACTTCAGATGTTGAAAGTGCCTTTGTACTTGCAGATAATATAATATTAATGAAATAAAAGGCCACTTAAGTGTACCTAAAGAGAGTACATGTATGAGTTTCTTTCTTCAGTAGAACATAAAAGATGATATTTTGAAGAATGTTAGTCTCCAAACAGTTGTTGGTTCCCACTGACTTCCACAGTATGGACAAAAATACTATGGAAGTCAATGGGGACCAACAACTGTTTGGTTACATTCTTCAAAATATTTTCTATTGTGTTCAGAAGAAGGTTTGAAATAGCCTGAGGGTGAGTAAATGATGACAGAATTTTTATTCTTGGGTGGACTTTCCCTTTAACCATGTTTCAAAGATAGCTTAAATAATTATGAAAATATTAGTGCTGTCAACAGATAAAGTTAACTAATCACTAATTATTTTTTCAAATCTAATCTAATCACTAATTAATTTTTTAGAAATTAACTGTGGTTAATCCCACCTAACATTAAAGTTTTTAAATATACCTTTATATTGCAATAATTTAACATTCAATATTCAAATTAATGTAGAAATAACATAAAGATAGTGTATTTTTAATATTTGTTTAATGGCATCTTTTTTTTTTATGACTGACGGCCAGTATCACTGATAACAATACTACTAATGTCTCTAGGAAATTGTTTCTCCCCCCTAATATTTAACCACTGACTATCGACTATCAACATTACAGTATAATTGAGCGCTATCAATTTAAACATTTATTAAACTTTAAAAAACAACAACTTCTAATTTAAGTGAACTTAAAACAATCTTCACATAAACCCATTATAATTAATGTCATATTTATCTGTGCCCTTCAGCAAGTAGGAAATATACAAAAATTGAATAAAGTTATCAAACACTAAATTCTAAATTAAATATAGATGAATCCTTAAAGCTACAAAAGCTGATTTACTCTGTTTTTTTGTTGTTCTTTGATTAACAGACATCACAGCAGCTGGGTTATTAGGTTATTTTGGCTGCTATTACTTTAAGAGCTGCCGCTGCTGAATGTGACACAAATCTGACACGCAGCGTATTTTCTCATAGTGTGCGCCACCGCATTTGTACGTGCAATTGAAGAGTACATGCTACGAACACAGTATAATGGCTGACAGGACAGGAAAATTCGTTTTTATGAAAATTCATTTTTATGGCCTGACAACCTCTTATCTGACTGCAGTTCACTGATGATCTACTGAAGCTCCTCACCACCTGTACTGTTTCTGAACTCGTTTGACTCAAAGTTGGAGTGTGCGTCTGAAAACGCAAGTCTTGTCAAGAAAAAGAGACAGAAGCAGTAGTGGTGAGTGGGGTGGCAAACTAGCTCTGCCCCTGCGTTAATTGCGTTAAATATTTTTAACGCTGTTAAACTGAGAAAAAAAAAAAAAAAAAAAAAAAAAAAAAAAAAAAAAAAAAATAAAATGCTTACTAGCCACATGTGGATAATTAGAAAAGCTCTGGCTCTCAGAAGGCTAACATTTGAAAACAACCCCACAGTTCCACAGCAGAAAGTTAGGCATTGTGTCAAAGAGGATGGCTCAGTTTCTCAACCCAGCCACAGAATTATCAGCCTGGTAAACAAGAATACCACTAAAGTAGCAAAAAATAAGTGGACAGCCAGTGAAAGTGTTCCCTGCAGTCAAGTTTATAGGCCTTTTCCACAGTAAAATCAAACCAGAGGGGGATGTGTGGCAATGCTGGAAATGGCTTTTGTTGATTATTAGGAGTATGTTAATCATGACATTCCCTACTGTCTTTTATAGTGGGTTAATAGGTCTCATAATGGGTAAGAAGAGCCCTTGCCTAAATGAAAACAGACTTTCTTCCCAACTAACAATCGGAAGCGACTTGCTCTAAGTGATGGCTATAAATACTGCAACATTAGAGGCCTTTCAAACACTAGATATCTGGGCCAAGAAAACATCTAGTTTAGGGCCCAACAGGGACTTTACAAGAGTGTCAATGGAAAATAATACCGGCACGAATATCTTATGAAATATACCAAAGGATGTTTACACATTTAACAGCAAGAATGCATTTTTATTAACACAAAATCAGAATTAAACAAATTAATAAAGACATTTGTATATGATGGACATGATTACTCTGGCAACCTCAAAATATTCTATTTTAATCCAATTGTAATATTTTAACAATTTGTCATTAGTATTCAAATGAATGTGAAATGAAATTAAATGATCTGCATAATCAGACCAAATGTAATCTAAGTGGGTGATATCAAATTAATTTTTCAAATATTAGCATTTGTAGTATGTGATGCATTGATTTTATTGGGATGGGGTCCTGATTTCTCTGTCAAGGGCTATTTTAAGAATGACCAACTGACTCTACAGTTTGCCTTACTAAAATTAGCTAAGATATATGATCAGAAATGCATAATGTAATAAATGCTTAAATTAATAAATAATCATCTGATGCTACTGTATTCTGTTTCACATGGTTTTAATACACACAACATATAATGTTGGAATAATAAAATAAAACAGTCAAATAAAGTAAAATAAAATATTGCAAATATTAGAATAAAAATTCATATGGAAGCCCGTTTCCGTCACTGAATAAAAAATAAAAGGTTATTGCGACTTTTTTCCCTCACAATTCTGACTTTTTTCTCAGAATTGCATGATGCAAACTCGCAATTCTGACTTGTTTCTCAGAATTGTGAGATATACACTCGCAATTGCGAGTTATAAAGTGAGTATTGCGACTTTGTATCTCGGAATTTTGCCTTTATCACTCACAATTGTGATATAAAGTTGCAATTCTGACTTTTTTTCTCAGAATTGTGAGATATAAACTCACAATTGTGAGTAATAACATCCAATTTTGAGGGGAAAAAAATGACTGATATGTTCTCAGAATTGCGACTTTATATCTCACAATTCTGACTTTATAACTCACAATTACGAGTTTATATCACGCAATTCTGACTTTACATCTAGCAGCTGTGAGTTTATTTCTCAGAATTGCAAGTTTATATCAAGCAATTCTGACTTTATAACTCGCAACTGTGAGTTTATATCACGCAATTCTGACTTTATATCTAGCAACTGTGAGTTTATATCACGCAATTCTGACTTTACATCTAGCAGTTGTGAGTTTATTTCTCAGAATTGCGAGTTTATATCAAGCAATTCTGGCTTTATAACTCGCAATTGCGAGTGAGATGTAAACTTGCAATTGTGAGAAAAAAAGTCAGATTTGCGAGATAAAAAGTCGCAATTATCTTTTTAATTTTTTTATTCAGTGGCGGAAACGGGCTTCCATAAATTCAGCCTGGAAATGTCTCCAAAATAATATTTTAAATTGTATGCTTAGTTTTAGAGACACTGTCAAGTCATGAATTAAACTTGACATCCCTGATTTAAAAAATAAAAATGGTCACACTTTAAGGTCCAATTCTCAAACCAATAACTATGACATTTGCATCAATAAACTCCTAATTTGCTGCTTATAAATAGTTAGTAAGGTAGTTGGGTAGGATTAGGGATGTAGAATATGGTCATGGTCAAGTGACCCTGGACCACAAAACCAGTCTTAATTCACACGGGTATATTTGTAGCAATAGCCAAAAATACATTGTATGGGTCAAAATTATAGATTTTTCCTTTATGCAAAAAAATCATTAGGATATTAAGTAAAGATCATGTTCCATCAAGATATTTTGTAAATATCCTACCGTAAATATATCAAAACTTAATTTTTGATTAGCAATATGCATTGCTAAGAACTTCATTTGGAACTCTTTAAAGGTGATTTTCTCAATATTTTGATTTTTTTTTGCACCCTCAGATTCCAGATTTTCAAATAGTTGTATCTTGGCCAAATATTGTCCTATCCTAACAAACCATACATCAATGGAAAGCTTATTTATTCAGCTTCAATTTCAAGATCAATTTCATAAAAGTGACCATTATGAATAGTTTTGTGGTCCAGGGTCACACATACACATACACACACACACACATACATATAAATACATATATACACACACACACACACACACATACACATACACATATACATACATACATACATACATACATATATATATATATATATATGGGACAGTTTATATTTAGCTCAGAAGCATTCTTATTGCTTGTAGATGTTACTACACTTTGAGTGAAGTTAACCTGTGTCAAATTCAATTGAATGGGTATGATTTGGAACAGCACACACATCTTAATA
>JAFVLL020015913.1:0-20400 GCA_021397915.2 Tor tambroides | reverse complement strand
AACTCACTGTCTGGCGCTGGCCGCTTGCATTTAAAAAAATAAATACAACTTGAATTTAACAAACATAAAATGTTCCAATCATGTTTCTAAATTAATTTAATAAAGAAACGAAACGAAATATAACCACTTTGCCTTTAAGAACCAAAACTGAACTTGAGAGAGAGAGAAAAAAAAAGACGGGTTCGGGTCGGACTCGGGAGGAGAATTCTGATAAGCTGTCAGACAAGGGCCAGGCCCGTGCAAGGCTCTATATTCGTTCCCTTGTTTCAATTAAAAGTTCCCCCTCGGCTCGGCGGGCCCCCAATCTGCCCGGGTCCATATGCACCTGCATACCCTGCATACCCAGACGCTACGCCACTGGGGTAATTAATGACAGAATTTTCTTTTTGAGTGAGCTATCCCTTTAAACTGAGAAAACAGAAGGATTAGGACACATGTAATTTATTTTATAATCAGTGTCACCAATCTGTTATTTAACCTCCATCTTGACTACCATGACTTGACTCCCATCAATACATGAGCCATTTATAAATTATGAGTAATTAAGATCCGCATTTAAATTGGTGTTTTAAACATTAGCATATTAAGTAACAAATCTTTTAGTTTGTTTCTCAAAATATTTCAAATGTTTTTCAATAAAATTGTCATACAGAAGTTTTAAAAATTAATCTTTCCCTCGAAATAATTACATTTTGAATAGTAATATTAAAAAAATAAATATTAACAAAGGACTTATACATTAATATTAGTACAATTATTTTCAGAAGACAAGTGAAAAAAACAACAATAAAAAAACAAAACAAAAAAACAAATAGCATACAATGTTAATGGTAAAGTATGTAATGGTAAAACATTTTCTCCTATCCCTGTTTAAAAAAATATATAAAAATTGGAGTGTTTTTGAAGCTGCAGCCACCGATCTGGATGAGCTCACAGATACTGTAACATCATACATCAGTTTTTGTGAGAATACATGCATTCCTACCAAGTCATTTCTATCATTCAATAATGACAAACCATGGTTCACAGGGAAACTCAAACAGCTTCATGCCAAATATGCTTACAAATGGGCACAAAATCTTGAATAACCAGTTTGAAAAACCCAATCAGTTGTGTGCAGTCTGTGTACAGCATACACCCTAAACCCAACCTCAAATTCTGGAATGCTGCGGAATGGAAACATCAATGGAAGATGATGGTTGCCCAGTCTTAGCACCCTCGAAGGTCTGACCATGAGTAAAGGTCTGACCAAAGGTATGCATCTGCCCAAAAGCTGGGGAAGCAAAAAGTTCTAACAGTTAAAACAAACAAACAAAATACATTCACTTGGCAAGACAAAGGCTGCATCTGAAAGCGTGTACTCCCTGAGGGGACTTCTTTTGAATAAGTATAGCTGAATGTGATCCAGGCATACTACATTCACCATGTTGCCATTATCAAGTTACCTAAGGTGTCAGTTGTATCTTTTCTATGCTAAGTGCTCTCCTGTGGCATCATGGGATAGAAAAGAGTCCAACTGGATATACACTTGAGGATCTTGCCGGTAGCAGTAGGTCATCTGGATACTTTTGCCTATTTTAAGAAAACTGTAAATTCAGACATAGTACATTAAACATGCTGTCGCCTTGGGAATTATGCATATTTTTTTCTTGTTTCAAAACTACATTTACTAAGTTCTTAGGGGAAAATGTAATTTTTCAGAATGGATTAAATATAGTATAAGAGTAAAATGTGTTCAGATGTAATGAGAATGTATTTGAATGTAATGTGATTCTGATTTCTAAAAAGGCAATGCTCTTTGAATGCATTAATAAATTACAAGTAAATAAAAAAATAATATTTACAGACAAAACTACCCTGAGACGAGAGTTTACAGGAACTACGAAGTAAATAACCAAGATATATGACACATGCAGAAAGTTCAATAGATGTCATATAGCGTGTAAATGTGAAATAAGTCAAACCATACCGATTTTTCTCATTATGCATATATTTCCATAAAGACAAAACACCAAACACAAAAGTATTGAGTTAGTAAAAGGTCTAGGCTCATTACAGACCATATAAAGATTCAGTGACATCCAAACTCAGTCGTTAGCATAGGACAGAAATATACAGAAAAATATGTGAACTTCCAGATGGTATGGCAACCATAACCCCCAAAAAATAAAAAATAAAAAGGCAGCTACCACTTAGTAATACTTGCTGATAACATTAGTGCAGATGTGCAATCTAATCACAGCTGAAATGGTTGCTTACGTGACGCAAAATCAAACTAAATCTGTGAGAGCAGCATTCCTATCATCTTTATCATATGTTGTAGTCTTGTCGTAAGTGGTTCTTGTGGTTAACCAATGGTAATGTTTAAAGATTCAAAGCCTGATCCAATTTTTTAATGATAACAGATTCACAGCTTTTCCTAGAGTAGTTCCTGTACATGCCTCGATAGTGTGTACGCATGTACTGTATACTGATACTGAAGTGACACAAAAAACCTGTTAGTCCAAAACATCCATGCGTGTTCTGCAGAATTTACAGAAAATCAAACAAAGTATAATCTCCATTTGCAATCTGCAGTATACAATGCATTCTACACTTCACATTTAGTGCCTTAATATCACCTTTGAGGAAGAATAAGTCTCATTCCTACACCTTATAAAAATTTGTGACTGTGCAAAATACTAGACTTTGCAAAGTACTTTACAATTTTTACAGACCCTTTGATGTATTCCATTTAAATAAGTAATAACAAAAATAATACTACACTGAAGTATTAGATGTGAATACTGAACATCCACTAAAACATTGTTTTTTCTCCAGTGAATACATTATACATGGCTCTAACCAAAAGACAGTTGCTTCGGAACTTCATTTACACGTACATTTTACAACAGCATCTCTATAAAACCTAATCAGCATCCACAACCATTTAGCTTTTGGGTCCTGCCCACTTTATGATGTCAAGACATACAATCAGACATCACTCATATTTTGTCCATAAGTAAATTGAACTACATCACATTAACATTGGCACTTATTTCCTGATACCTGTGTGACATTACATGTTTAATAATCCAAATTTGCCATTTAAATGCCATTATGTGCAACTAATTCCCTTTATGTAACAAATTTCCCTTTATACAGTGCACTTTTTTGGCTCCTCTTATGAAGTGCTGTCATAAATGTTTATGTTTTATGCATGCTCATTGTCCAGGGATTTAATACTTTCACCTTTGCTCTCTAACATCTAACATGAATTGAACATAATTCTAGGAGATTTAACAATACAAAGGTCATAATTTTGGCACTTAATCACATGAAGACATCTACTGGACAGTGTTAGTTTATACATGTCATTTACAACATATTTCACATGTACCTTTAGGTTTTTCAGGTAAAACTAACAATAAGGTTTCAATTTGTTAACATCAGTTACATATCATTGTATAAATTAACATGAATGCATTATGAAAAAATATGGATAGGATTAACAGTAGTATATTTATAAACATTAACTTAGATGGATAAATGCTATAAAATGGCTGTAATGTATTCATAAATTCAGTAGTATTTGGGCTAGAAGCGGCGCCCATTCACTAAAGAGGATGCATTGCTGAGCAAGTGATGTGATGCTATTTTTTTCCAAATCTGTTCTGATGAAGAAACAAACTCATCTACTGTACATCTTGGATGGCCAGAGGGGTGGCTATAATTTCATTTTTGAGTGAACTATCCCTTTAACTCATTTTAACAAATTGAACCTTATTGTAAAGTGTTACCACCAAACTGAAGACACAAGACCATTCTCTCTCAGTACAGCTGTGTCTACAATGTCTGAATGAATTTTGGACTTTTTCAACAGATACAGCTGCCACATTTCCAACTACTGTATGTTAGGTCCAACATGCCGCCCCCTTTCTCCAAATGTCTCTCTCTATTAGGTTTATTCCCTTCATCTGTATCCACTTCCCAAAAAGCAGCTATTCAAAGGACATGAGGTTTGCTGGTATCTGTGGAAAACAATGTGACATTCCTGTATATCCCTGTTAATTACACATATTTATTTTATTTGAGAATTTTTGTTCCAGGATACACTTACCTGTGGTCTTGTACTCCTGCACGCCTCGGCTAAATGTCTGTGCCAGATAATCGCAGAGAAACGGGATCCAGTCTGGAACTTGTAAACATTACCTGAACCACAGATTAAAACAATTGAACTTGTATGGGTTTATTCAAATTAAGTTGTGTAACATTGTAAATCTGCCATTTATAAAGCCAAAAAGTAATTTGCTGAATCAAATCTATATAGCGATGACTCATTTTTTTATGTCAATTATTTTCATGTTTAAACAAACCATCTGGTCTTGGTCATCCTTCAGTAGATGATCATTTGTATACATATCATTATATAGATATATAGATCATTTGGTCTACATGAAGCCAGTTCTCACACATCAAAATAATGCTGTTTAACGCAAATTATTTCCTGGAACTTCATCAGGATATTACAGAACTTTTTTCTCTTCATTTAGCCTAAATGGCAAATAAAATTAATGACAAAACAGAAAACACAACAGCTGATAGGAAAAAAAAGAGCATCATGACCACTTTTAGATGATCTTTCACAATGTTCCAGTTTTCTTTCATTCCTGAAACCACCAACATTGAAGAATTGATCTGTCACCTGCCTATGGCTTACAATGCCATACTAAGTTAAAGTACTCCAAAAGTTTCTGATTCACACCTTCAATCTGGGAGTGGCATGACATTTCAGTGACAGTTGGTTATTAATTAATGCAAGCTTTTATGATTGCAAAACTAATGTTTGTTTTGAATCGAAACATTAATGGAACGTTATGGAAAAATAGAAATGAAATGAAACCAGTTCTCACACTTCAAGATAACCCAGTTATGCTGCTACATGAAGCCAGTTCTCACACATCAAGATAATGCTGTTTAATGCAAACTATTTCCTGGAATTTCATCAGGATATTACAGAACGTTCTTCTCTTCATTTAGCCTAAACGGCAAATAAAATCAATGACAAAACAGAAAACACAACAGCTGACAGGAAAAAAAAAAAGAGCATCATGATCACTTTTAGATGATCTTTCACAATTTTCCAGTTTTCTTTCATTCCTGAAACCACCAACATTGAAGAATTGATCTGTCACCTGCCTGCGGGTTACAATGCCATACTAATTTAAAGTACGTCAAAAGTTTCTGATTCACACCTTCAATCTGGGAGTGGCATGACATTTCAGTGACAGTTAGTTATTAATTAATGCAAGCTTTTATGATTGCAAAACTAATGTTTGTTTTGAATCGAAGCATTAATGGAACGTTATGGAAAAATAGAAAGCACAAAAGCATTTTTTTGTCAAACATACGTCGTATGCAGCAAATGAATGAAAAATAGCCATAAACATTGTTTTGTAGCTATTCCTTCACAGCGTGAAACAGTTTATATTTGTGAAGAATTATATTTTAAGTCACATACTTTATATGCTCATGCATGAGTTGTAGACATGAAAAACAGTACCTCTTTCAGGATCAGTAAGCTGGAAAATGTTTGGATGTTCAAGGTTGTCCGGCAGAACCACCATCCAACCTGTGAGCGTGATCTTTTTACATGGCCTGGATTTATACTTAAGACAAAAAAGCCACAATTACAAAGAGGTTAGGTCAAGAAGTTAAATAAACTTCATTTAAGTTTGAAATTGAGTACAGGAATTTCCCTTAACAGCGTAAATGATCTAAATGACAAGTTCTTAAAGCTGAAAAATTAGATTATTTTAATTAGCATAATAATAGGCAACACTTTTTATCTGTATTATTCGACCAGTTAAAGTCTGAATAATAGTTTAGATGGCGCTTCATAAGTAAAAAAAAGTGTTTTCACATTGAATTGAGAGAATAATTCATCACTTACATGTCTTCGCTCATTTGCTCTTAGAGCTTTAGAACCAAAATAGATGAGAAAGGAGCCAGATAGGACAATCCAGTAGCGCTTCCAGGATGAGAGCTGATGTGGAGAAAATAAAAGTGCAAATCAGCTGAAGAGACAGACTAAGTGCTCTTCTCTAAAAACTCAAGCAGACATGACTATTTTATGGGCTGTATATCCATCTTTATTTCTTTATTAATCAACTATATCAACTGAGACAGTCACACTGAAATTTAGACCTCCAACAATGAAGACCTGGCCAAGACAGGCATCAGTACAAATGGTTTTGGACAAAGGTGGTAGTATTTTACCATTAAAACTAGTAATTTTTACAGTGTACCTGAGGTAAAAAAGTTTGTAAGATTTTTATTGTTCCTGAAAGACATTTGTACTATTTATAATAACAGTTATATGTGTAACTGTTGTTTTTGAATATATTTTAAAATGAAATTATTCCTGTGATAGCAAGCTGAATTTTCAGCAGCCATTAATCCTGTCTTTAGTGTCACATGATCCTTCAGAAATCATTCTAATAGCTGATTGGCATAGTCACCACATCATTAATATTTAAATCATAAGTGATAGGCTTTCTGGCACATAAAAAAACCAGACAAATGGCAGGTCCATTCTACCCTAAGGATATTCTGTAAATGAAGATGTACCAGTGTGCAACACTGTGCTGTATATGCCTATTTGTAGGATGGTATTCTGTGAGATTCTTGCCATGCACTAAAGATAGATTTACAGCTCAAAAACAAAAAAGAAAGAAAGAAACATACAACAAAGCAAATGGAAAACATTTTATGTAGTCATTTGGGCAAGGCCTTTCGCCTCTGCACATGACAGGCAAATCATAATTAAGTAGTCACTTAACTATGCAAACAAACTTGTTTTGATAAGCTACTCATCAAACTTGCGTGTTTGATAAGGTCAAAATCTCTACAATTCACATTAAAGAGTAGTAGTTAAAAGCCTCAAACAAACCACAAACATATCTAGATAAAATCTACAATACATTTCATGTTTATACTGACAATAAACTTAACTTTCTAGTGCTGTCAAACGATTAATTGCGATTAATCGCATTCCAAAATAAAAGTTTACATAATATATGCATGTGTACTGTGTTTATTTATTATGTATATATAAATACAAACACATGCATGTGTGTATTTTGAAAATATTTACATGTATACATTTATATATTTATATTCTTATAATTTATATTATATATACTATAAGTGTATTTAATATATACACATAACATATCTTTCTTAAATATATACATGCATGTGTTTGTATTTATATATACATAATTAATATACACAGTATACACATATATTATGCGATTAATCGTTCGACAGTACTACTTTATTCAAATGAGTGATGTACAAACACATCAAAGTCATATCTAATCTAATCTAATAAATTCATCCAAGTTAACCTATTGATCATAAGTGGGCTACAGGGTGAAAATACTGGGTCATGTTTAACATTTGAAATTTTACAGGTAAATTTGACTGCACACTTACAGTGGGTTTTTTACCCTCCTTCATCAGTGTCTTTCTTCGCAGGGGCCCTTCAATGGTTATACTGCTCAGAGAACTGCATTCATAGCTGGAAACTGCCCCTGGGGTGCTGGGGAAGCAAGAAAATAATTTTTTTTCCGTCAAGTCATATAAAACACTGAGATCAATATGTCCTGCAGCAGAATAAGTCAAGTATGCGATAAGGATATGTAGAGTAAATCAAGAAGGAAACAAAGATAAGAAGATCGAAATAATTGTTTAAAAAAGACAACAGCATTAACTTCAGTTTTTAGGGACACAGGTAACAGCTATATTCCTACCTATAAATATAACTTCTACTTCTGGGAGAGTTACAGATTGGGACTCGCCAGTTTGGACCAAGTGTCGCGTACATACGTCCTCTGAAAGTAGTCAGGAAGAGGAATGTGTTTTTCATTAATGCAATTAATAAATGCATTTCATAAATGCAATTCATTTTCTGTTCTAATTTATAATCATGATGCATAATTTGCCTTACCTCTCAACTGTACTTGATAATTCATCACTAAAAGAGCTCTGTCTACTGCCTGCAGACAGACCGAAAAAATATGAAGGTCAGGACAAAACAAAATCAGTTTCTTTCTCTTAAAAGAAATGAATGAAAGGTGGTGGCAGAAATATTCCATGGTGAAGATGTCAAGTCTATTTAGACATAAATCAAATACCAAAACACTACTGCCATCTAGTGGTGAAAAATCATAAATACAAACAGTTCCAACACAGCAGTCGTATTTTATGGTGGTAAGAGAGAACTCCTTTAAATTAAGACACAGATATCCTAACACATTAATCTTGTGTTAGTGGGGCAAAGACTGAGATATGAGTGTGTGTACAATAGGAATAAACTGCAGTACCAAGGGAGATGCCGTTGGTAAATACTGAATCGTGTGTGTGGTTTCTGACAGGACTGTGAGACTCCAAGAAGCTGTCGTCCAGTAGGTGTCGAGCCTTTTCTTTTGCAGGGAATGTCGCACTTTTACTCTCCACCACACCAAACTGGCACATCATACTGAGAAGAGATGACAGAATTGAAACACAAAGACAGTCAGTCAGATGAGGCACTGTGTTCCCTTGTGAAAAAGAAGTGCACTTAGTTGTATTGAATATGTACTTGTAGTGTACTTCAGATGTTGAAAGTATATTTCTACTTGCAGATAATTTAATATTAATGAAATAAAAGGCCTCTTAAGAATACCTAAAGAGAGTACACTTTCACTTCACACAAATTATACTTTGTAATAACATAAAATTAAAAGATTTACCTAAATCATTATGCTTTTGTCATTCTTTAACGTATACTTATTTTGATGTGTTGACTAGCATACTAAAGCACATGTTTGATATTACATTTGAAGTTAATACATTTTAAAAGCACTAAATTGCAACATCATTATTACATCATTATTACAACTGTGTAATTACAAATATATTTAAATGACTTACAATTTATTCACTCTCAAGTTGTTCCAAACCTGTATGAGTTTATGTAGATCATAAAAGAAGATATTTTAAATAATGTTGGTCTCCAAACAGTTGCTGGCCCCATTGACTTCCACAGTATGGACAAAAATACTATGGAAGTCAATGGGGACCAGCAGCTGTTTGGTTACATTCTTCAAAATATTTTCTTTTGTGTTCAGCAGAAGAAAGAAATTCATACAGGTCTGAAATAACCTGAGGATGAATAAATGATGACAGAATTTTCATTCTTGGGTGAACTATGCCTTTAACCATGTTTCAAAGATAAGTGAAATAATTATGAAAATATAAAAAGATGTACTTAGGTCCTACTTAAGTGGGTTAATAAAGCACAATACAGTTCAGCTAATTGCATTTAATATAAATGTAAACTATAACTATAAAACTATATTTTCATTGCATTGCTATTAATATACAATTCTGTATCCATTCAGTTCTTACATACATGTATACTATTTCTGTAATAAGCACTCTTTTTAAAGTATGCCAAAGCACACTTTTTTCATAGTTGTTATGTGTGTTGTGACTGGTGAACTTTTCTCATAATGTAGTGTGATACCTACTTATTCCCCAGACTGTGGCTCTTCCTGTGTCGGGCAGGAGGTGGTGTTGGAAGGTGGGCAACCACTGATGTATCAGGACAGGTTGGTCGTCGGTTATACCGCACTGAGACAGACTCTTCTGAGGGTCCTGTACACACACACACACACGCACACACGCACACACACACACACACACACACACACACACCAACACAAACACAAACACAAACAAAACAAACACACATTTAGACTTATGATAACACTTACACCTCCAAGTAAATATGCTACAAAAACTCACATACTTATTGTCATAGATCTCCTTGCTTATTGAGATAAGTTATATGTAGACTGAAGCTGCATTCGTAAGGCCCATTCCTGTGCTGTTGAAAACTAACAGCCATAAAATGCTTACTAGCACCTATTAAAGCTGCATGTGGATAATTAGCAAAGTTCTGGCTCTCAGAAGGCTAACATTTGAAAAGTCCCATAGTTCCACAGCAGAAAGTTAGGCATTGTGTCAAAGAGGATGGCTCAGTTTCTCAACCCAGCCACAGTATTACCGGCCCGGTAAACATAAATACCACTCTAAAGTAGCAAAAAACAAGTGGACAGCCAGCGAAGTTCCCTGCAGTCATGTTTATAGGCCTTTTCCACTGTAAAATCAAACCAGAGGGGATGTGTGGCAACGCTGGAAATGGCTTTGGATTATTATTAGGAGTATGTTAATTACGACATTCCCCACTGTCTTTTATAGTAGGTTAATAAGTCTCATAATGGGTAAGAAGAGCCCTTACCTAAATGAAAACAGACATTGTTCCCAACTAACAATCGGAAGTGACTAGCTCTAAGAGATGCCCGTAAATATTGCAGCATTAGAGGCCTTTAAAACACTACATATCTGGGCCAAGAAAACATCTAGTTTAGTGCCCAACAGAGACTTTACAAGGGTGTCAAAAAAAAATAATACCAGCATGAATATCTTATGAAATATACCAAAGGATGTTTACACATTCAACAGCAATGTTTATTAACAGAAAATCATAAGTAAATTTATATGATGGATACGATTACTCTGGCAACCTCAAAATATTCTATTTTAATCCAATCTTAATATTTTATCAATTTGTCATTAGTATTCAAATGAAATTAAGCAATCTGCATAATCAGACCAAATGTAATCTAAGTGGGTGATATCTCAAATTCATTTTTAAAATATTAGCAATTACAGTATGTGTTGCTTTGATTTTACTGGGGTCCTGATTACCCTGTCAGGGGCTATTTTATGATCAGCTGACTCTACATTTGGCCTTATTAAAATTAGCTAAGGTATATGATCAAAAATGCATAAATGTGATAAATGCACAAATGAATAAATAATCATCTGATGCTACTGTATCCTGTTTCACATGGGTTTAGTACACACAATATATAATGTTGAAATAATAAAATGAAGTAAAATATAAAATATTGCAAATATTAGAATAAATTATCCTAAAAAATCTCCCAAAGAATATCTTAAATTGCATGCTTAGTTTTAGAGACACTGTCACATCATATACTGTAACAAAAAAGTCAAGTGAAGGAGCTTTTGTGCTTTCTATTTTTCCATAACGTTCCATTAATGTTTAGATTCAAAACAAACATTAGTTTTGCAATCATAAAAACAATCCCAATTTTTTTTTTTTTAAATGGTCACACTTTATTACAGGATTGGGGATGTAGAATACGGTCATGCAGAATGTGTGCTTTATAAGTACTAATAAACAGCCAATATGTTAATAATAGGCATGCTAATAAGCAACTAGTTAACAGTGAGAATTGGTCCCTATACTAAAGTGTTACCAAAAAATATACCTTTATTTTCACAATGCTTTATGAGTCTATAAGAAAGACAAATGATACCACTGTACAACTTACACATAAAAACTGCAGTCATAAAAAAGAACAGATTCCATCCATAACCAGTTTCCACCAAGATATCTCCATGAGTTTGTCCAGTTCTGCCACAGCTGTTACAACCATAAAATGCTCAATGCAGTTCAATTTCCCACTCCACCATCTGATGTCAGAAATAGGAAACATCCTAATTGCTCAGGCTCTTATGAGAGGAACTGACATACACCATGATCTCATTCAAACTCTCCATTAACCTCAGATGCTTGTCTTTTAATACCCATTTCTACTCTATAGTGCTCCGGCGTTCATCCATAAGTCAAATTCTGTCATTAGTGCATAAAACTGAAAACTACTCTTGCATAATGGAGGTGAAAATGTGCCATTCCTGTTAATGTTAGCTAGGACATTTATTATTTATTTGAAATTTACTGCACAAATTAACCAAGTTACCGTAATAAAATAATAACTTTTTTTTATAAAGTAGTAAAAATGTGTATTTTCCAGGCACAGATATATTTTACTCACTCCACATGAATTTTTACACACAAATTGTGTTTTTATATTTTGGATGTTTATGTATACTTTGAAAGAACCATGGCTACAAACTTCAATGTTTGTGAGAAAAAGGCTTAAGCTTATGCATTTTAAGCCAACAGTTAACTTAAACCTATAAAAGTTCTTTCTGAAAGTTAGCAAAGACCACAATGATCCAGAAAGATGGCTCCTCCAGAGCCACTCTATACTGACAGCAGGTGGGTTCTATCTGCTAGACTGAGAAGAATAAGCTCATGGAATAATTGAAGAAAAGTCCCTCTGTTTAAACAAGCATCTGAGGGGCTGATCTACATCACCCTGAAAATGCTAGGTTACATGGGTCTCACTCTTTCATTCCCCCTCCAACTTTCACATCTGCAGAATCTCTCTAACCATCAACGACTTCCAGACATAATGCAGTCCATGCAGCACCTCCCCAGTCAGGTACAGCTGAGGAACTTTAGCTGAATTACTGATGATCCTCCATCTTTCCACTGGTAATCAAAACTTAACCACTTCCAGGAGGAGTTTTTGAGAAAAGTAAACTGAAAGGATGAAGGGATAAAGACTTTACCTCCAAGGTCTTCTTTGGAGGATACCAGACGAGGTGAGCTGTTCCCAGGCTCAATCTTCAATGATAGTCTGTACAAAAGAGTTGTGATAAAATATCATATGAAGACATCACAATTTTTGACAACATGGTTTAAACTTAAGTTTCTCTCACACAGTATTCATCTGTATTTAGTTATGTTTATACATAGAGTTGAACAATTGTGCCTGAAAAAGACAATATTATGGGAAAAGAAAAGAAAGAGTATAGTTTTTGGAACAAAGCACAAAAACAATAACTAAATTGACGTAGTGTCGTGAAAGTTGTCTAAGCTAGTTAAGGTTAGCATTTGCTAGTTAGGCTGTGATTTTCTATTTTTCACTGAGCTTCACCCCATAACATTTCCCACAACATTTTAAAACTGAGTAATGTGTGTGTGTGTGTGTGTGTGTGTGTGTGTGTGTGTGTGTGTGTACAAATATTAGGGTGTGTAGTTCATATAGCCGCGAATGCTCCGTATAACCAAGACATTTTAGAGAATGAGTTCACCAACTGGCTAATATTAACATTACTACAAATGTACTATGAATCAAATGAAAAAATAATGTAACTGTATATTTTTTTTTAATAGTTTGAGAAGTTTTCTCAAGCAAAGCAAATTTTGATTGCAACATATTTCAATTTGTGACATCTTACACTTTTTGTCATAGACAAAGTAACACATACTTGAGCAAATTAATCAAGGCAAAAATTCATGAGGTTTTTAACTGTTCTGGTTTTCCTCATGCTTGACAAATCTATGTGTGTGTATATCAGAAATACAGGAAAACAGCAATATTGTGAAATAACATTACAATATAAAATACTTCTTTTCTATTGTAGTATATTTTCAAATGTAATCCCTGTGATGGCAAAGCTGAATTTTCAACATTTCCAGAAATGATTCTAAAATACTGTAAAAATACTATTATTATAAAATACATTTGAAATATTTCTCATAATAATCAATGTTGAAAACAGTTGTGCTTCTTAATATATCTTGATACATTTTTAGGATTCTTTGACTAATAGAAAGTAAATTAATATACATACATACATATACATTCAGTCATAACATGTCACACAAGTATTTACTGGTGGATAAGGCCCTGGTATGCATCATATTTTTACCTCTCAGACCCACCGTTCAGAAGTGTTTTTGAAAGAAATGATTTAAAAAAGGGCTGTCAGTCGATTCAAATTTTTAATCTAATTAATTACATGATGTGTCGAGTAATCTAATTAATCTCAAAATAAATTTGGCTGTGAAATTACCCACAAAAGATCATTTAAAACCATTATTGTGTTACATGAGAAAGTATCAAGTGTAGACATTACAAATTTGTGTTTAAAATATAACAGTATTTACTTATTTACTGAACTGTTGTATAAAATCACATTTGCACTCATGGGATTCAGACATAAACAGCACACGTGTGATACTGCTTATCATATGATATAAACATGAGACAAAAACTCACACGGGGCATTTTTGCCACAATATCTTGAATTTTAGGCCATAACTGCATTCATGGAGTTTGTCAACTGTCAACAGCCAACTGTATGAAATGCAAGATGACGTACAGGTCTGTGGGCAGGGTCAGTGCGTTAATTGCCTTCAAATATTTTAATCACATTTTTTTCATAACTAATTAAAGTTAATGCGTTAAACTGACAGCCCTAAAAAAATAAAATATAAGGCACAAATGGCACTGTTTTCTGAAAACGACCACTCAACTCCAACCCAGCTCCACAGAGCTCTCTGTAACAGCAGTGCCAAATGGCAGGACATGCTGTAAGCATGGGCTAAGGATTTTAAGACTGTGACCCTGGATCGCTGAGGTTTTCCAACCCCACAGACTGCCAGACAATGATGTCATTCCACCAAACCCAACCTCCTCTGGCAGCCATGTATCCTTTGGTGTTGTCAGAAAGTGCCTGAGACAATTTCACATGGAGCCCAGTCACTGTCTGAATGTCTAAATATGAGCACTTAATAATATGGTACATTAAATACACTTTCATAAATGGTAACTTTGTTGGGTTGTTGAGTTGTCTTTTGTTCAATACTTTATTTTAGTGATTTTTTTAACTAGACATACTATATTAAAACAACTGAAGTTCAGGAATCAGATAAGAAAAATAATTACAAACATCTTTATTTACACCATGATCGAATAGCTTCTCCTTGATACGCACTATACATCTTCATGACATGGTTTTCGTTTTGGTACCGACTCTATGTAAACATTTATCTCTGCACGGCCTAGTTTCACTTGAGAAGTTTCACCTGATACTGAAGTAAGCCAGGCGAGTAATTTTTTAACAACGCATGGAAGAGATGTGTGAATTGTGTCACTGTGCCAAAAAGGTGCCTTTCTTTATTTTCTCATATGGAGACGTGTTTGAAAGCTTTACCAGAGCAACAGCTTTAACTCATTACTGTCGCCAGTCAAAATGGGGCTACAGAAATGATTCAGTGAGGAAAATTACACCAAGGCAAAATAACCCAGCTTTCTTAAAATTAAACAACTCAAGTTCGTGATATATATCACAGTCTCTACTGAGTTCCAGTCATTTATCTGTCTGCATAAATCAGATTAGAATAAAAATATTGCACTTGTCACAAATGTGGTACATTTCTTTCTTTCACATGACATTGAAAAAATAAGATAAGATATCTGCATTCCCCCTTAAATGGTGATTCTGGCCTGTTACATTTCAGAGGTAATGACCTTCTTAAATGTATCCAACTATTAAAATAATACTTTGATAATATAATAATTGGATATAAAAGCATAAAGAAATGGATTATAGCTTGTGACACATGGGAAGCTTAACCATTCGATATGCATATTGTGTAAGTTATTGTACAATATGCATACATAAACCTAATTTTGGGAAAACCTCAGTTTGTCAATAATAACAAACCAACACTTGGTGCCAAAACAGCAGTTTAAATTATTGTAGGTTAAATTAATTTTTTTTTAAATTAAAATTATAATTATTAAACAATTATAAATGGAAAAAAAAAATATTATGAATGTCTTCAACACTTCAACTTCAAGAGCCACCTAACTGAAAATTAACTTTGACATTTCCATATGGAAACAGTGGAAATATGGGGATCCAGAGTTTTGCAATTCCTGATGTTGCGTTTATAAGTGTCTAGACGGCAAGAAATTGGACCGCAATAAAACCACCTGCCCTTTATGCGAGACAGACAGACAGGACCACACAGTAGGAGTGAAGAAAGCTCCGGAGGAAACGGAAAACTCATTTAATACTGATGAAAACATCAATGCTATGCTTGTCTTTGTTCAGGCAGAAAGCCATAGGTATGCATAATACATAACATGTGCAGCATGTAACATTGAAGCAGTTCAAAAATGATACTTTTAAAATTGTTTTCAGCTTCAATAAAAAATAAAAAAAAAATTCTGTTTTCGAAAACTCATTCATAACATTCATTTGTCAAACCTCACCACGTGTATAGCACAATTTTTCAGAAAACCATATATGGTAATAATGTATTTTCCTAGTACAATCTTATATAATATATTATATAAGATTGTACTAGGAAAATACATTATGGGCTTCACATGTTTATGAAGCCTGAGGTAAAGGAAATAGGGATTATATTGTAGCATAAAGTCATGCCAAGCTGGTGCAGATGTGGCCGGTAAATTAGGTGTTTGGTTGGCCTGTGGGCCATGCAGCCAAACCAAGAAGACAAAGTCCACAGACAGCACATGTTTTAATAAATAGTATAGGCAGCTGTGCAAAATGAAGTGTTAAAACCAGGGAGGGTCTCGATTTACGGGGGTCTTACAGATGTGGGTAGTTTAAAGTGAAAGCTGGCACAGACGTTTATGAAATGCAATAAATTGCAGGGCAGAACGCAAAGCTAAAATCACCCAAAACAATCAGTTCAGCTAAATAAAGGCTACTGAGCATTACTATGTTTGAGTAACTTACGTGTAATTATCATCCTCCACAAACTTCTGGAGCTCCTCGATGTAGCGCACTGACATCAAATACTTCTGCACGTGTGGTAACAAGACTAAATGATCTGTGGGGTGAAGAAATGTGAAAATGCTATTTAAATTCTCACATCAATACACTGTGTGCAGGTTTATCATTTAGATTTCCTTTTTTCCTTTAATGAGATCTGAATATTAATATGAAAATGTACATGTACACATACATAACCAAATGAAAATTAACATGGTTTCTGAAAGCAACTTACCGTAGTTACAGGACACCTGTAGATCGGAGATGATGCGCAGTAGATTGTTCATCTGATTGGTTCTTTGCTCAGTCTCAATGATGCTGTCAGAAGCAGGGTAGGCGGAGTCAATGTAGGTCATATCAAACAGGTAAATTCCTAATGCAAACAGAGAAGAAAAAGTGTTTGTAGACACAGGTAGAGAGAGAGATCATTTCATAATTAAAATTTGAACACAAAAGGTGAAGCTTTAAATCCTTTTCAGGTCGCTTTTAAACTTCAAAAATTATGCAAAAGCACAAAAAAGAAAATCATAGTCAATACAGCTGGTGCACAACATTCCAAGACATCTGAATACATACGATAAAAATTTCATTCATTATTCCTCTCCAGTAATCTGTAAGTTTAATCGGTGAGTTGAAGAAGATCAAAAGACCTGAAAATTGTTCATAAATATTGTGCATGAGTCATATGGGCTTTTATGACACTTTAATGGTGCTGTTTTACCAGTTTGGTAACACTTTAGATTAGGGGACACTATTAACTATTAACTAGTTGCTTATTAACATGCATATTACTAGCATATTGGCTGTTTATTAGTACTTATATAGCGCATATTAATGCCTTATTCTACATGACCATATTCTAGACCCCTTAATCCTAAATATAACCACTACAGCAAATACCTTACGTACTATCAATAAGCAGCAAATTATGACTTTGAGGTAGTTGATAGCGAATGTGTGTTCATTACTTTAAAGTGCTACCATCATTTTGAAGTTTGACAGCTTCAGTCTTCATTTACACTACTGTTCAAAAGGTTGGGGTCGGTAAGAAAGACTTTTACATTGTTATAAGATTTCTATTTTAAATAAATGCTGTTATTGTGGTAGCCAAAATTATTAGAACACTAGTATTTTCACCAGCTAAAAAATGGTTTTAAGTCACTTATTTGTTAGCTTTTGCTGTAGTGTGTCAATAGGAAATTTACATTGCCATTAATTGTAATAATCCAGTGAGATTTTTATTTGCACGAGGAGTCTGACAACAGCCAGTGCTCCACACATAGATCTGATCTCATCATCATCCAGTCTGTCTGGAATGACATGAAGAAACAGAACAAACTGAGACAGACTAAATCCAGAAGAACTGTGCCAACGTCTCCAAGATGCTTCAAGAAACCTACCTGCAAAGCTGCAGTACTGTTAAAAGTTTTAGGCACTTGTGTAAAAATGCTGTAAAATGAGGATGATCATAAATAGATTTAATAAATAAGTTCTATTAACTAAATTAACTCAACATTTGGTGTGAGCATCCTTTGCATTTAAAGCAGCTTTTGGCCTTGGTGCAGAGTTTTTCAGGGAGCTTTGCAGGTAGGTCTCTTGAAGCATCTTGGAGACGCTGCCACAGTTGTTCTGGATCTAGAAAATCCAGCATTGCTATCACGTGATTACGGTTATTTAAAATTGTAAAAATATGTTTAACTGTATTTTAAGCATAAGAATCTTGTCAATCATCAGAAAAATCTTACCAACCCCAAATGTTTGAATTGTACCACATATCAGTTATTCTTCAAAATATCACCATTCATGTTCCATTGAAGACAGAAAGTCATATGGGTTGGAAACAACATGAGTAAATTATTTTTTTCAGGCGAACTCTCTCTTAAAGATGTCTTTACAAAAAACATCAAAAGTGAAAAATTAACAAAATCCACATACTGCTCTCCACAAACTCATTTATCACTTTCAAACAGATGTCCTACAGTACTTTGAGGCATACTGTATTATACATCTGGGCCCTGAACTCTATCAGTGTTGTGAAACTTCAAGGTTTTCCACTTTCCACTTCAGTGGCCCCTCACCCCACTTTTACCACATTTACACAGACAGTTCAGAGAGAACTCTCTCCAGGATTCTCATGCACACTGGTAATTGTCAGGCGACAGGGACACACTAAACAGCATGTAATGTCTGGACTGAAAACGGTGACCTGGAGCTACCGCCTAAATGCTCTTGCTTGCTTGTTAGAGTTCTGTTTCCTTTACAGGATTCGCAGAGCAGCTTGCTAATCAGCAGGTACAGGTTACGAGTCTGTTAATGAATGCAATTAGTCAATAGCTGAAGAGCTAAGATGTGATTTAGACAGGCAAGGGTATGTATCTGCTTTCTCACGCCATGCCTAAAGACTTAACTAATAATTACAGGAAGGTGAGGATGGACGCTCTCTGTGAGTGAAGCAAGTGGAACATACTACATCAGTAAAGTGACTGGCTGAAAAGTGAATCTGTGCAACTAAAAACCTTCAGTAGCTACAACTGCTCTGCCGCTCCATTGCTAAATCAGATGCCACACTTGTTCACATTGTAATCATACACTTGTACAACATGGTCAATGTTCCGTTCAAGTGGTCAGGAATGGATAGTTTTGACACCTGGTTCTGTGCTGGAATAAACAGCTCATCTCTGCGGTTGACAGCCCTTGTTATTCAGATCTGATGTGTATTACCACCTCTTTCTGATGACTGAATGACATTTTTATGAGTTTGTCATTAGCATGATTAGCACTATTTCAGTTGAAAAAATACAGGGTAAATGGAATTCTACTACTGGAATACAACACTACCATTCAAAAATTTGGCACAAATAATTGTAATTGTGACTTTGCAGCTGCCCCCATAAAATGAAAAGACATAAACCTGACAAAAAAAAACTGCTGCACCAATATAGGATCTAGAGTTATACCAGACACTGAAACTGACGTTAAAGTCACAGAAATAGTGTAGCGTGGTGTCTGTGTGTGTGGTCAGCTGTACAGCTGAGATTGACCCTGACATACTGCCTGTGAATAGTGAAGTAGCTCATTGACCTCTGGAGACCTTTCACTGGATTCAGTTACAACAGCAAAACCAAACTGGTAATGAAAGAGCATGACTGTTATTTCAGCTGCCATCTATCGGTCAACTACAATTATGATTTTACATATGCAAAGAAAGTAGAGAAAGAATTCGCTGATAATCTCTAAGAAATCATTTAAATGTGAAATATGTGAAATAAAGCTTTTTCTTAAAAACTGTGCTCAAAATTAAGCAGATATTGTAAACAGTTGTTAAATATTTTTGACCGAGAGATAATTTTCACAAACTTTATAATTAAAAACAATTTCTTTCAGTCAGCAATGACAAAATATTCTATTTCTTGTCATTATTTTTAGTGGATACTTAGCAAGCCGTTCAATGTCATTAGGATTTTATATTTAGCAAAATTACTTGACTTAAATAGAGGAAAAAGGGAATGCTGGCTTGACAAAACACGGGGAAAAAAATCAAGATGGTTTTATTTGGCATGAAATATATTCTAATTACAAATAATTATATATTTGTCTTCAGCCAGGTCTATTCTAGGCTTCTGAGCCTATTTTGCAACTTTATGGGACACAATGAATAAGAGTGAGTAAGATTTCCTGGAAATAAGAGTTCTAGTGGGTGCCAATTTCAGAAACAGAAAGGTCTAAGAAAAATGTTCATATACAATATCTCACAGAAGTGAGTACACCCCTCACATTTTTGTAAATATTTTATTATATCTTTTCATGTGACAACACTGAAGAAATGACACT
>JAFVLL020015912.1:0-39112 GCA_021397915.2 Tor tambroides | reverse complement strand
CACACACTCGAATATTTGCGTTGTACTGCTCTGGAACAGTGTTGTAAATACAACTTAACCACTGATTTCTAGTTGTGTCCTCTTTTGGAAGCCCACGTAGTTTCACTTTCACAATGAAACAGCGTCTCCAGGACATGGCGCCGGCGGCAGCAACAATACTACAGCGAGAATAAAAGTCCTGCCTTCTTTCATTGCTTATACATTTGGGCGGTGTTACGAAAATCTCCCCACATCGTTACGTAGACGTGGGGGCGTGTTTGGATGAGCCGTTTTAGGGGGGCGTGGCAGAGTCTTAATTTTTATAAAGAATATCTCTTTGGTTTTGAGACTTTAGTCTTTGCAACTTCAGGGATCTTATCTATGCACAAACAGCTTGTAACACTCCAAAGAGAAAGGAAAACTTTAAATCGCATCATATGACCCCTTTAAATATGGATATTTTTCTTTCACAAAGGCATCAATTCATTTCAGGAGGCCTTTATTAACGCCCCTGTGCTGTGTGGAGTGCTTTTTATGATGGATGGATGCATTTTATTGCACTTCAAAATATGGACCACCATTCACTGACATTATAAAGCTTGGAAGAGCCAGGACATTTTATATATATATTCGTCTGAAAGAAGGTCATATACACCTAGGATGGCTTGAGGTTGAGTAAATCATGGGGTAATTTTCATCTTTTGGGTGAACGATCCCTAGTCAAACTTTGAATTAAAGTTAAAGAGTCTTGAAGTTTTGAAGATCATGCATGCCTTACAGATTACAGCTTTACAGGATCTGCTGATGAAAGCAAGAAAGCTTGTTTTCAAATCCTCTTTGAAGCATTGGTTTCTCTTTCAAAATTTCACTGTAAACAGTTCCTTAAACCATACTGGCCTATTTCTGTACAGACACAACCAATGCTGATGCTAAAAGATGTGATAAATCATTTAAACCCAGTTACATCATTGCCTTTCACATACAATGTAATGTTAAAATTTGTCTACTGTCTTGGACAGAGAAAAGTATGAAATTTAGCTAGAATGGAATATCATCATACTACAGACATTTGCAGTCTGCTTTTGTACAAATGAAGTGCTGTATTGGAGTAAATAATGGCTTTTGACATTTAAACTTTGTGTATTTTTGACACATATATTATCTCCACCTGGCAGTACTGGTATGCAACAGGGCATAAACCCGTATGAGAGAAAGCAGTAGAACAGGAAGTGTGTATCAAAGGAAATGTTTGGGCAAGTTATCAAAGTGGGCCACTAGGAGGCGATGTTGGCATGCTGCATAAAGCAAAGCAGTGCATTTTTCGTTAAGAACTGAGTTTCACTATAAACGAACTTGCACACATAATCACATCTTCTACTTTCACTAACAGAATTTACAGACAGCCATCTTGATGTGATCAGGTCACCATCAAAGTGGCATTTTGTCCACTTAAGATGTAGTTACTCAGCTGTTTTTGGAGCACAGGAAACAATGGGAAATAAAGGAGAGCCGTTTAGCAATAACGCCCTCCTATGTGACATCAGAACAGGATATTACAGCTTTTCCTACAGCAAGGGAAGGATATAGTGCAGTAAATCCTCTGTGTTAGCCTATGAAAGACATCTAGAACTCTCATCCTATAAAAACCATGTGTACATAACACTACCCTGCATAGCCACTACCCTGCAAACTGACAAACTGTATCCAAAGAAAACATAAAAATCCAGTTTCCATTTTTATTTGCATTGACTATGTTTGTAATGCACTTGCCTGTGGCTTACAGGTTATCAGGGCGCCCATCCCTTTTTCTTGTGTGTGTGAACAAATTTCAGAGGTTTGGACACACTGTGCCACAGAGTTCAATTAATAAGAGCAACAGGGCATGTCACAACAGGGTTAGGTTTTCTTTTGTGTCAACTGTCTCTTAAAGAATACAGAATAGAAATGCATCTCACTTCTAGCAGGCGATGTTTTCAGTCAAATTCAAACCTGAAATATAATATGAGACTACATTTATAATTGTGTTATTTGTTTCAGAATACATTTGTGGTGGTAGAGGAAAAAGGTATTATTTGGCTTTTTGCATGTATACTTCAAAGGGGAACATGTTAATCTCCTGGGACACTGTTGGGATCTGAGTCAGGCTTGGTGTTGTAGCTGCAAAACTACTATTGTTAGCACAGATGTTTTCAGATTCTCAGTTTCAAAAACAGTAAATGATCCTGAAGCTTGTAATTCGTCAGAAAGCCAGGGAGAAGGAGATAAAGACTGAGTATGAAAGAAAGAAAGAGAGAGGGGGTTTTGTTGTCATTTTCAAATGGTCTCATTCTCTACTACATTGGTCATTTAAATTGTTTGTCATAAAGCCACTGAAACATTGAAACTTTGTGGGAGGAGAGAGACAGATGGAGAGTGAGAGTGAAAGAGTTTGGCCTACTTTTTTTTTTTCACAAAAATAGCTTTCTATAGAAAAATGATTAAATATAAAATGTTAATTTTCATAACAGAATTCCAACATTTGTACAAAATTCCAGGGAATCTAGTAGTTCATTCTCATGTTCTCAGTTTCTCTTAACACATTTCAAAGCATTTAAGTCAACCCGGGGCCTGTTTCATAAAACAAGTTTAACAAATAAGCCAGGTTTATTTCAGTTAATCTGATTTATTGTCAGTTGATTTGGTTCAAAATAAGTCAGACTAACTGAAATAAGCCTGGCTTATTTGGTAAACTTGTTTTATGAAACAGGCCTCTGATCTCATGAAAGTGCGTACGCCAAATAAAAACAAAAACTCGAGGTATTGATACGCAAAAATTGACTTTGGCGTGTATATGAATACCACGAGTTTTTGTTTTTAGTTGGCATACTATTTATACGCAGCTTCACGAGACCGGACTCTTTTGCTTAAATATCACAAGAAATGGATGAATGCAGTGAGTGTGTCAGTATGCTTAATTGCTCCTAACTCTCTAACCCTTTGCAGATCTAACGAGAATCAGTGCAGTTCCACTCTTGTTTGGGAATAGCTAGGAATGTGTTTGGAAATGAAGGGGAGAGGCGCAGTGGAGCTCTCCGTGCACCTGTATCAGGTTTCAGAGCCATTGTTTGTCTGTCTACATCAGTTGCAGACAAAATGTTTCTCACAAAACCAGCACTGTATTAAACTTCAAATATATCTGAAGGTCTTCAGATGACTTCATGCTGTTACATAGTTTACAGAGGCTATAATTCACGAGAATGACCATGAGCTCAATTCTGGTATTAAGGGAACATCTACATATTTCTATCACTAAGAGCTGACTTTTACCGAGTCACTATGCCTATAAGCTATTGTAATTGTACCTCTATTTGTCTACTGGAAACAATCAAGAGAACATATGACAGCTGGTCCAGTCCTGCTAAAATGCCTCTCAGCCACTGGCACGTTTACAAAACAAAGGAGGAGTTCTTCCTGAAGGCCTCCAAATCTCATTTCAGTGCTTTAAACCCAAACAAGTTCAGAACAACTCCCACCCTACCCACACATAGGCACTGTGTGAATACACAGCCAACCGTGTCGTGTCCTCTGCCTCGTCCCTGAGCGTGACAGATGGCCTGAATACTGTTAAGAGCTAAATGCAGGAATAAATTTACAAAGGATACACCACTTTCGGTTTACACCGCAAATACTCTTCGTATTTGTCCGTGTGACCCATAAAACGCTGGTGCGTTTGGGAAAGAAAGAGTTAAAATAAAGAAAGCAAAGTGGGTCGCCGCTCCCTAGTTTACCTGCAGAAGCGTCGCTTCAGAGAGGCGGACTCGACTCTCTTCTGAGGAGGAACAGGTGAGATTCATCCGAGACGTCCAGCGGAAATCAAAGACAGGTATTATTGCGAATACACTCTTTCTTTTACTTGGCTCTCGACGCGATAAAGGCAGAACTCAACCGAGTCGCGCGGTTTTTAGAAGGTTTTAATGATTAAAATAAGAGCGTTTGCTAGACTCCACGACTTTGAGCGCGAATAGTCTGTGTTTATGGGAAACTATGAATCAGTTCAGTTTTATTTGTATTGCGCTTTTCACAGTATATATTGTTTCTAAGCAGCTTTACACTTGCCTTAATACCTACACCTTTGGTTACTTGCATCTGTGAAGTACAACACTAACAGTCTAAACTCTTTTTGCTGATCTAATTTATTTAATCTGATCTCCCAAAATTGCTACAACAGGCTAACAAACCAACCTGACCAAGCTAGGAGATCAGCAAACCAGCTGTTTTTCCCTCTTAAATTAAAAATTTACGTATATAAATATAAAATGGACTTAATGTCCACACCTTGTTTTACCATTAAGTCAAGGTTCATTATTGCTGCTAAATGATTGCCATGCAGTGTGTTTACTGTATATGTTTTTATTAGACAGGACAATACTGAAATTAAAACTCTTAAATACCAGGTTGAAATGTATATTTTTGTGTAAAATAATATTGGGTTTTAATTTATCATTTAAACCTGAAATAGGCCTATATTGATATTTAAGACTTTATGTCTATTTATTTAATTGATAGACTCCAGAGAAGATTTATTGTGCTTCACCTTTGAGGTAAATCTATCATTTAACTGATTAATTTGTGCATCAAATTATTCAAGACAGTCTGTTTTGACCTCTCAGTGGGGTGGAGCTGTTTTGAGCAGATAAGGCCACTTGCTTTCTGAATTGCTTAGACCTAGAAGCTGTGTGAGTAAGGATTTCCTTGATTGATTAAATTGCATGCAGACTGTTTAATTATTATTTATTATGGCCTTCTAATTATTTCTTTGCACTTTTTTTGTGATTGACATTTCAAGTTGATAAATTCTGCTGTCTCTTTTGGATATGAATATTTAGCAGTTACAACATGAGCAAGCCAAAACCTCTGAGATGCATGCAGATGTGTTTAAATTTAGCACGGTATCCTTAAAACCTTAGATAATATTTTGACCTGCGATCAACCTTTGAATGAATCAGTGGGATTTATTTTGTGACTAATATTGGGTTTAATACAAATTCTTTTACTTTTAATCCGACACATGTATTTATTCAGATATACTTTTAATCAAGCCTAAGTGAACAGCAATGAGGAAATCTTTTAAATCGTTTAAAGTACTTTGTTATAAGTGTTCCTGGTTTCTGTTATTGTTTGTGTTGCATAAGGAAGAACTGTCTGTAAACTCAGTGATCAAGAATGGGGTCAAAATACGCTGGAATGTCACGTCATAAGACTATTTTGAGACTATGGGCGACGTAAATGATTGACCAAACAACATAGTGTGCATTGATTTTTGGCAGTTTACTGTAGTTCGTGGGTTTGAATGAAAAAATATTTGAATGAGGGATTTTGATTGTTATTTCAAAATCAAAGTGTTAGAAATGATTTTTCTCTAAAACATGAACTCAACGCTGAACACTGGTTAATTTGTTGGGCTGTTGTCCTTCTTGAACCCCACAACACTTTTTTGGTCAGTGTGTTAAGTTGAAACAAAATGGCATGAAACTCAGATGCAGTTTCCTTGACACCAAAGCTGGTAGAGTGTTCTGCTTTTTCAATAAAAATAGCAGAGTACATTTACATTGCTTGCCTGTGCAACACACCCAGCCACAATATCCTAGATATGGCTCGTCAGATCCCTCATTTAGTGTACAGTAAGTCTATGGGATGTTTTGGGACATTTTATCATTGATTGGCCAAAAATTGTTTGCATAGGTAGCACACCTCTAATCAACTATTTGAGGTTTGAGCTGAGCTACATGATGCCAGAGTTTAAAAACTTGATTTGGGGGTTTAGAAACATCCCTAAAATATGAGCAATAACAATAGTTCGTGAGCTGAGCTAAATCGTATCCGTTGTCATTGTTTTTAAACCTATCAATTCTAATTGCAATGCTGGAAAAGAAGGTCTGATCCATTATAAAAAAGTAATAGTATTATAAAGTAGTAGTATTATAACTTTAAAGTGAAATCAGGTAAGCTTTTGAGGTTTTATTTGAATGACAAAGCTTTGGCCTTTAATCTAGACTTACCGCTTGATTTGGTTACAATAGAATCCCGTCTCACCCAGTTGTTCGCACATAGCTTGTTCAGCAGGAAAGAGGAAATAAGGGGAGAGACGAAATTTGTGATTTCAGTTTGCAAGCACTACTTCCCTTATTGGAATGATATTGGGACTTTGCATACACTAAAGGTTATTGCTTTAAGCATGGCTTTGATTTTACTTCAAATTCTTGTTTGTTGTCCATGTAGACTTTTTGACAGATCGCAGGATGTTTACCGAGCCAATGATTATGTTTGTTTATTTTAATTAGCATTACTCCACCTCGAGAGGAAATGATAGTTTAACACGAGTCCCTCCACCCACAGCAGTTAGTTTGTGTTCCCAGTTGAGGTTTCTGTGTTTGTATGTGCACACATACATGTGTGTTGGACCCTCAGGAGATCCCCTTTAGCTTTCCTGTCAAATAATCTGATGTGCCCCTCCCCTAAAGCCTGGTGGTTTTTTGTAAATTCCCGATTTCTGCGAATCCCTATACTTACTGTATATCAGCTGGTACTGTACTGTTAGCCAGAACAGAAGCTGTGTTGTAGTTCATCAGAAAAGCTCTCAGACCATATGTGGTCAGAACACGATAGTTAAGTTTTGATAGCCCTCCTGGTCTTGTTTTTTTATGATAGTAGCTTTATTTTGCTGACTGCTCGGATGGAAGTAAAAGAGGTGATCCTTAAGGCTTGCCATACGCTTATGCCAAGGCTGCAGACCTTTCTGAGGTTTCGTAAGGTAAGCGGTAAACAAGGTAGCATTGTGAGACTGAGACTGGGGTTTGTGGGAATGCTGTGACAGATACGCAGGTGGACTCACTGATTCCATCAGTGCTTGTCAGACTACCCTGCTATTGTTTGCTTAAAAGAAATGGTTGTTTACCCAATGATTTTCTACTCCAAGTTTGTTATTGAAGTGCAGGGTCAGATGGTTTACCTTTGTTTTGCAGTCTTGAACTGAATCCATGAATAAATTGTAACTGTTAATGGGTCATTCATGTTTATAGATCTTGTATAAGAGATTTTGGATTACAATATGGCCTTTTTTGTAGTTAATGCAAATCTATTACATGCACTGAATAACGTTTATTTTAATACTATATGAGAATATTATGGGAAATAATGGATTATCGTAGCGTGTTCTGCAATTGTCCTGTTTTTTTCAAAGATGTCTAAAGCTATGTCAGGTCAAGTCACCTTTATTTATATAGCGCTTTTAACAATACAAATTGTGTCAAAGCAACTTCACAATATCAAAATAGGAAAATAGTGTCAATAATGTAAAATGACGAGATTAAACACTGTGACCTGCTATTATAAATAAAATAGCATTTTTCTTATTCTCATATAATTATTCAATGTGCAGTTGTATTACTTTTTACTAATTAAAAGATTATTTGTACTTTCTCACTGCATGATTTTAGTGAACAAAAAGCTGAAATGTGATTAAAAATACTGTTCATTTAATTTCATTCATAATTTATGTATTTACAGAGAGAGAATGTTTTTAAACTTAAAATAAACTTCTGTTTGCTCCGTTGTAAATAGAGTTTATTAATTTTATATTATTTTGATGTACTTGGGTTCTTTTTGACGGATATATCAGATTATTGTGATACTCCATCAGGCCGTACATTTTAGCAGTGGACCACACTCCAGCGTTATGTGTGTATCACGCTCCTCTCAAATGTACATCGTGCAGCGGAAACCTCTGCCCGTTGTTATGTTTTGATCTTGGCTTCCCTTCCCCAGAGAGTGTGCTGTGGAAAACACATTATCTGGATGCTTCCTCATTTTGGAAGAACATGGTATCCAGAGAAACTTTCATTTTGACTAAACAAACACAGGTTTTCATTAGGATGGCCTGTTGTTGATGTTTTTTCAGACCTCACATTGTGGTTTCCAATGAGCTTCCACAGGTGTGCAGATCACCAGTCTTCTGGCCAGATTTTTGCGACCATGCCATGATAGTTCTAACACAAATGAAAATTGCAGCTCACCTTCATGATGGTTGAAACACTAATTATGCCTTTTTAATTAGAGGAGTTAGCTAGCAGAATGTCCAGGCTGTGCTTTTTCACACAAATGGTGACTTTATCAAGTGTACTCTTAAGTCTTTACAACTCTGCATTCTTATATAACTCTAAAAATGCTTTAAATAACATGAGATGGTTCATTGGTTTTTAATGTTTTGGGCAGACTTTCCAATTAAGTGCAGAGGTCTGTTCTAGTTCCACTGAAGAACTCTATAACGGGAGAAAGAGTGAAGGCCTGAAGATGAAAGCTGGCGAGATATTTGATTCCACAAAAAACGTCCTTGTGTTGTTCCTGAATCGAGGGAGCGGTTCCAGCAGGATTTTCTTCCCATAGCTCTTTGATTTCATCAGGTTTCTATAGACCTTTGTTCAGATGAATAATGGAAGTTCTTGCATGGGACATAGACAGATACACTCCTCACTTTGACATGATGTCAGTGCCATGTTCTGTGTGATGTGGTCTGTTTAATTGTATGTGTACATAAAAGCTTAATATTTACTTGGTTTTCAATTCTTACCTACACAACAGAATTCCAGAAGTCCAGAAAAATGTACTGGACGGCACCTGATTATTTTAGATCTCTGGGCCTTACAAAGTAGCACATAAGACCTTTTTCTGACAGAAAGGGCTATTTTTGACTGTTGTAATTCAGTCAAATAAGTGAAATTATTTATCATTTAATTTGATTATAATATAGAGAACTTGATAAATACTTAAATTTACTTTGTTATAATGTTTTGACCTTGATGGTCATCAGATTATGAAGCTGACGTTATACCCAAAACATGATCTTTCTTCTCTCTCATCAGACAGAGAATGACCCCACCACAGCAGTGTATGCCAATGTTACTGATCTGAAGAAGACCGTTCCTCGCCCTTCAAACTCCTCTACTTCAGCTTGCTCATCACCCGGCATCGCCCTCAGTCCTGCTCCAGACTTCGCCTCTCCGCCCAACTCGGCCGGATGGCAGGTCCATACTGACCACGACAGCGGTAAGGAGTACTACTACCACCCTGTCACAGGACAGAGCAGTTGGTCTGATCCCCGTAGCCCCCCAGCAGGAGCAGGCATGGAGTCTGTGACCTCCCCCATACCTGTGTCCACCCCGTCCTCAGCACACTCGCTGGGCTCCGACTGGGAGCAGCTTTTGGATGAGACCACTGGGAGACATTATTATTATAATCACGCTTTGAAGCAATCCTCTTGGACTGCCCCGGAGCCATCGCCACCTCCGTCCTCCACAGATAAGGCACTCAGTCATGGCAAGGAGGCAAACGGGCCAGTAAGAGAAAAAAATTTAAGAAGTTTAGTAATTTTATTTTGCAAGGATGCAATAAATTGATCCAAACTGGTAGTAAAGATTTCTCTCTCCTGTTTTTTGTTTTTTTTGCTTCCACAGCCACCTCTTCCAGAGGAGGACTACCCATCAGATCAGCGTGAGGATTCTCGTATTTCTTTTCAGCTCCCGAAGGATTTTCAGTTGCCTCAAATCAAGCGCGCCGTCATCCCTAGGGCTGTTGTGGACATGCATAAAGACGTCCCTGTGGGCTGGACTCACTCTGTAGGGGCCGATGGAAAATCTGTCTACACAAATGAACTCTCACATGAACAGGTAATGAGAGTTCATCACAACACACACACACACACACACACACAAGGCTGGGAGTACTCATGAATGTCCTAAAATGATCATACACTACATAGACTTGGAAAAAATACTAAAGAGACTCTTGGTTTAGGGCCCAAAACCATGTGTTTTATTTATTCAATATTACTTTTTTAAGTGAAATCCTGAATGAGCTTTATCTTTTTTTTTTTTTTTTTTTGTTAAAGCAATACATTATCAGTTTATGTAAGAGCTCTTTTTGATTTCATTTATAAGATTTCAAATGAGATTTAGCAGATTTATGGCTATTGGTTTTGTATGTATTAGTGCCCCCTGTTGGTGACTTTATGTTACCGCAACTGTGCGCATTGCAAAAAAAAAAAAACTGAGGACGTTGTTTATTAATCAGATCAGCTCCATATAGAATCTGCAGACATTTTCCAATTTGTCTGCACTAATTTTAATAGACAATCATTGGGGATGATCTTAAACCTGTTGAAAATGGAGCTGGGGTTGCTATTTTCTTATTGGAAGCTAAAAGTGAAATCAAAATAGCCAGCGTATTTAATATATGAACATGCCAGAGGCAAGGAATGTGTTGATCTTTGTGAAAGATTTGTCAGATAGTTCTGTAGTAGGTCTATATCTCCACATTGCATATGCTCAAATATATCATTTTATTTGAATGTAAATAATTTCATGGCCAAATCTTCTTTAAAATAAGTTGCTTTAATAAATAAACCGATACTTTTGTCTCCCAATCGCAGTGGATCCAGTCTAAGGATGACAAAGGGAAGATGTATTACTACTTAAAAGATGGGTCTAAATGTCAGTGGACCCTTCCAGAGGTCTGTGTATGACATTCTTGGACATTTAAGTTTCTGTATTTCATTCTGTATTTGTGTGGGGGATGTTTTTGTCAAACAAAAATATTTTTATATTCTTTACAAATGCATATCTCACCCTGAACTCTGTATAAACTCATAAGTCATTTATTGACTCTGTGTAAAGGCTTCAGTCCCGCCTGGTCAGCCAATCAATGGAAATGGAACAGACCAAGATGCTCAAACTGTTTTGAACAACTGGAGACAATCCCAGTTTAACATATCTCAGGAAGACCTGGTGAGTTTCAGGACACTCTTAGCCTGGATCTGTTCACTCATATAATTTAAGATATACACAGTTGTTTGACTTTTTAAAAAGCCTGTCCTTTGTAAATCATTAACCTTTATCTGAACCCTTATAGAGGTCAGAGACAGCTAGACATAAACCAAAAAGTTTCTTCGCAGTTTCAGCAAATTGTGTGAGGGATGCCCTCTCACTCTTCTCTCTCATGCGAGACGTTTCATTCTCGGCTATTTTTGCAGCTTACATCAGTGACCGCACCAGGAAGGAAGGAAACATCTGCTACTCGATCTGACACAGCACCGCACCATTTTCCACCAGCTAATATTCATTTATTTCTCTTTCTCTCGTTTTCCTCCTGCAGAAATTTTCCCCGTCACACAGGCGGATCGCCTCTGACAATGCCAGTGATGCATCAAGTTCAGGGAATTCACCAGAATCACAGCATAACGTATGTAACATGACCTCTGTTTTTTCCAGCCCTCAGTGGAGCTTTTAACTCATGTCATTTAGTTCACCAAAACTCATTCCTGTGTAACAGTCTCATTCTTATTTTATTGTAATTGTGCTCTCATTCATGTCAAGTTCCCCCAATTGAATGCTTTTTCATGCATGATCCATTATGATCAATTATAAACCATTGTTTAAGGTCATAATAAAAAAAGATGTTTTTAAGTCTCAAATGATTTCCTGCCATTATCGGGTTTTTATAATGTGCTTTAGTTATCAGTGTTTTTATGTATAAAAATATATGCAATATAATGTGATTTGCTCTACAAAAATGAAAAGAAGTCCAAGATTTAGTGAGAACCCGAGATTTTGTTCCCTTTCTCAAGGATAAAAACTTAAGGCGGCGGAGGAACCTGTCCAGTCACAGCACAGATTCACATTCTCATCATGTGCGTCCTGAGCTTGTTTATTGGGCCTGTTAAGTTGTCTGCATTGGGCTCCCAAACTAACATGCCGTGCATTAGATGAAAACTAACATCACTGCTTCTTGTCCAGTGGCTGGAAAATAGTTTTGCTTCATTTTAATGCTGTTCCGTCGTCGTTCATTTAACATGCTACCAACAGACCTGCACTAACACTTGTTAAAGGCTCCTTTTTGAGTTTTGTTGTGTTCTGAAATTTAGCTCTTATTTATTTGTCATTATGAAATGGGCAAATAGTATGTTTTTTTGTAATAAATCCGATCTGTCTAACAAACAACCCCTTGTCTTTTACATTCATCAGTCATCACTGGAGAAGGCTGGGATTCTCAACAAGACCAAAGTGGCTGAGAATGGAAAAAGGCTGAGGTGGGGCCTTAAACTAACAGCGTTTATCTGTGGTTAAACAGTACAGTCATACTTCAAGTATTAACAGAAAAAAAGCATGCAAATTAGTCATCTGTGTAGTTTTTACCGCAGGGATTCCCAAACCTTGTCAACCAAACCCATTTAATATAAAACATTTACTTGAAGTACCCCCTGAGATTTTAAGTAAATATATTAATAATGTGACAACATCCGCAGGTTCTTCAACATGTAGGAGAACAAATCTAATATTTAATTTTTAATTTCATTTTTTGTTTTTATTTTAATTTTCAATTTTTTTGACTTCAAATCAACTCACAACTGCAGTTACCTTGAGTTACCCTGGTCTGGAAAACTTGCACATTTAGCTAATGGTAGTTTATATAAAGATTCCCTTTTATATATTCCTCAGATGCTGAGAATAGAGTAAGATTAGTCAGAATTTGATCTTTAAAGTGTTTTAACACGTGTTTCTGCTCTGAAACGGCTGCTGCTGTCTTTGCAGGAAGAACTGGGCGCAGTCGTGGACTGTTCTCCATGATGGCATACTCACTTTCCACAAAGACCCTAAATTTACACCCGCTGGGATGTCTGTAAGTTTACTTAATCTTAAGTAATTTGGGATGCACAAGAGATCAGTAACATAACAGTTACTGTCCAGTATTAGATTTTTTTTTTTTTTTAAATGTATCATATCGATATTGGATATATACTGTTTATTGGCTATCAGCACCCCTGGTTGGTCTGGTACAACATGGATTTTGAGAAATCACATATAGCACCTGTCGATTAAGTCTACTAAAGAGATCACATTTAAAATAAACTGATTGCCTTTGGTTGACTCCTGCAGACCAAGAGCAATCAGATCGTCCCAGAGTACACAGTGGAACTGAAAGGAGCGACTTTATCATGGGCGTCTAAAGAAAAGTCAAGCAAGAAGAATGTTCTAGAGGTGAGCACTGTGACTCAGTACAGTCTTTCCTGTTCATATAGCTTATGCAAAATAAATGAAGGACTGCATCCTGTGAAATCTATTACATTGCTTTTCCACGAATTAAGACCGAATTTGTTTTCTGAATTCAAATATGTTCCATTGTGATCGGTTTAGTCATTGGCAAGTGTGACTGGTGACCTTTGTTTTTAGCAATAAAACACAAATGCTGCCAGAACTCTTGCACTATTAGTAACATGTGTTGCAGTTAAGGGAGTGGTGAAGCTGAGAAGTGTTATCTTATGCACAAATATTTTAATATTCATTACCTTGACATGCATTGATACCAGTAATTGCTGGCTTTTGCCGTCAGTCCATATTTTTTACTAATAAAGCCTGTAACACTGTCCATGTCTCTGAGCAGCTCAAGACACGTCACGGCTCTGAGTATCTGATACAGTATGACACAGACAGCATCATACACGACTGGCACAAGATCATTCTGGACACCATCAGACTGGTGAGTGCCACAAACGGTGTAACAGGAAAACACAAAATCCCATCATGTTTGCTCTTAAAATGATGTTGAGAAAATGTTGTGATCTTTCACAGCAGGACCATGGCCATTACTCAGAGGATGAAGCGGAAGATATCCCAGAAAAATCTCCATTGCCTGCAGATAAAGAGAGGAAGAGTGAACGTCAGTAACTGAATCAGATGCACATCAAGCACATTGCTGTTACTAGTGATTTAATTCAGCGTCTTTTGTATTTTTAAATATTCTTCTTACAGCAACAAGACTGAGTTCTACGAGTAGCATAGACATAGAACAGGGCCGTGTTCGCACCAAGCTACGCAAGTTCCTCCAGCGGCGGCCCACCCTGCAGTCAGTCAAAGAGAAGGGCTACATTAAAGGTTAGTGTCGACTTTTGCCACTTTCAACATGAGCTTAATTAATGTCGCTGTGATTAAAGTGCAGTACATAAATATTAAAGACTCGTGGACTTGTGTTCACAGTAAACCATTTTGACTTTCAGTGTTTCTTTGTTTACAGAGAATGTGTTTGGCTGCCACCTAGACACGCTCTGTCATCGGGAAAACACAACCGTGCCCAAGTTTATGGAAAAATGCATCAGATCTGTTGAGAAAAGGGGTAAGCGTTGATTTTGGTGTCTGTTTACGAGTTCATTAGTGAGAAAAGTTATCTAAAGTGTCAGATTCTGTTTGCCTGGTGCAGGTCTGAAGATAGATGGAATCTACAGGGTGAGCGGGAACCTGGCTGTCATCCAGAAGCTGCGATATAAAGCTGATCATGGTAAACAAGAGCTAGGCACATCATCGCAATTACATTAACTGTGTTTACTAGGACTGGGTTGTTCTGTATTTATAGAATGCTGGAAAAATACACATTTACCATGGTAACAATCTGCCAAACCCCTTAACTGATGTTTTTAAAAACTTCTCATGAGGAGGAATTTTTAGAACTTTAGAGGTCAAATTCAAAGAGCTTATATAGTTTTTCTTACAATGCTGTAAAAGTATGTTTCTAGTTATTTTTATCGTAAATGGCTATAAACGTAATATGTGACCCTGGACCACAAAACCAGTCTTAAGTCGCTGGGGTATATGTGTAGCAATAGCCAAAAACACTTTGTATGGGTCAAAATTATTGATTTTCTTTTATGCCAAAAATCATTAGGATATTAAGATATGAAGATATTTTGTGAATTTCCTACTGTAAATATATCAAAACTTAATTTTTGTTTAGTAATATGCATTGCTAAGAACTTCATTTGGACAACTTTAAAGGTGATTTTTTTTTCAATATTTTGATTTTTTTGCACCCTCAGATTCCAGATTTTCAAATAGTTGTATCTCAGCCAAATATTGTCCTATGCTAACAAACCACACATCAATGGAAAGATTATTTATTTATCAGCTCTCAGATGATATATAAATTTCAATTTCGAAAAATTGACCCTTATGACTGGTTTTGTGGTCCAGGGTCACACGTAAATAATATTAATATAAATGGTTGCTGGTGTAAAATCACAAAATCATGTGGAATCTCCTTAAACAGTTAAGTTTTCAGAAATTATTTATTTATTTATTATAGCAGTGGTGGATAAACAGTACTGTTTTATTGACTATATAAAACTGTATGTTCCTTTCTTTCTGTAGAAGAGGATCTGGATCTGGAGGATGGGCAGTGGGAAGAGATCCATGTGATCACAGGAGCTTTGAAGCTTTTCCTGCGTGAACTTCCTGAGCCTCTTTTTCCCTTCAGCTTTTTTGATAGGTTCATCGCTGCCATTCGTGAGTGTTACTGTCCTATTTTAGAGAACAAAATCAATGGTTTTTTTTTTGTTTTTTTTAAATTCATTGGGGTTTTTTTTTCTTTCTTCTGTTGAACACAAATGAAGATATTTTGAAGAATGTTGGTAACCAAACAGTTGCTGGTAGCCATTGATTTCCATTTAATCATTTCCATTTCTGTTTATTATTTCAATGGCTACCAGCAACTTTGTTTACTAACATTCTTCAAATTATCTTCTTATGTGTTTAATATAAGAAAGAAACTGGTTTGGATCAACTTGAGTGTGAGTAAATGATGACAACATTTTCATTTTTGGGTGAACTGTCCCTTTAAGTTTTGACATATGATATATACATAAAGCTTTTATTTCATAAAGAGCTAGATATTAAAAGCAATATATTTTTGACATGAGAACTATTGATGTATATTTACTTTGACAGTACTTTGGTCATGATTCTTTTTTAAATGATGCAATGCGTCATGCACTCTGAAATGAATGATTCATAATTCCACTTGACTCTATTTGATTATTATGGAAACTGTAGGGAGTATCTACAAAAAACAATACACTATGTTTAATTTCCAAGACCTAAACCTCATTCATGCATGTTTAAGGGCTCAAGAATTGTATTTGTTTTCTAGAAATGAGTGACTACAGCCAGAAAGTGTCATATATTCGAGATCTAGTGAGAAACCTGCCTTTGCCCAACCATGACACCATGGAGGTTCTCTTCAGACATCTTCGCAAGTATGGACCTATTTTTCATTCAGTTTCAGTGTAGTATGTCAGTAGTATGGAAGCCCGTTTCCGCCGCTGAATAAAAAATTTAAAAGGTAATTGTGACTTTTTATCTCATAATTGCATGATACAAACTCGCAATTGCGAGTTAAAAAGTCATAATTCTGAGATATAAACTCTTAATTCTGAGAAATAAAGTCAGAATTGCGAGATATAAACTCAAACTCGTAATTCTTAGAAAAAAAGTTTATATCTCGCAATTTTGACTTTTTTTCTCAGAATTGAGACATAAACTCGCAATTCTGAGAACATATCAGTCTTTTTTCCCCCTCAAAACTGGACTTTAACTCGCAATTGCTAGTTTAAATCTCACAATTCTGTGAAAAAAGTCAGAATTGTGATATAAAAAGTCAGAATTGCAAGGTTTTTATCTCGCAATTGAGACTTTATATCTCGCAACTGCGAGTTTATCATGCAATTCCGAATAAAAAAGTCAGAAGTTAACAAAAAAGTCAGTTTTTTTTATTCAGTGGCGGAAATGGGCTTCCATACAGTAGTATGATGACCGTCTTAGTTTTATTTTGTTACTTCCATTTGTCTTGGGTATTAACCACGATCAGATCATTCAAGAAAATCTGTAGAAGTACTAAATGCATCCTCAGTCTATATTTGCTGAAAAGCAGTTGTGACTATACACCCATCTGTCCTACAGAGTGATTGAGCATGGCGAGCTGAACCGCATGTCTGTCCAAAGTATGGCCATCGTGTTCGGTCCAACGTTGCTGAGACCGCAGGAGGAGTCCAACATCACCATGCACATGGTCTTCCAGAACCAGATCGTGGAGCTCGTTCTCAATGAGTTCAATGAGCTCTTCCAAACCAAGTGAAATCACCCGATGGAAAGGAAGAGAATACACCCATCAGCACCATCTTCTCATATTCCCAAACGAACAAGGTTACTGACTGTTTTCTGACTACTGATTGGATATTGGCTGTCCCAGTCAATCAAAACAAAAATATCACAACAAATAACTTCACTGTGAAAGATCAAGAGGATCTGCACCTCGAAAGTGCCTTGTTCTTCAATGCAATCTGTGTTTTGGTACTGCTGAAATCAAGAGAACAAAAAGCTCTGCCGATATAATCAAACAGATCTTATAAAGAAAGAAAATGTTATGTTTGAGATCAGACCGTTGTGGAGTCCTTAATAATAAATAACTTACGACAATTGCTTTTAAGGTATTACACATACAGAGCACATACCTGTACATGTTACTGAATAATATATTGTATATTATTACTACTCACCAAAAACTGTTCCTATGGAACAACAACATTTTTCAGTTAGCCGAACAGCTTTTTCCTTTGAGTTTCCCATGCAAATGTTGTATGAACAAGTAAAGATACTCCACAAAGGTATGGATATTTGGTTGATTTGTAATTTTTCTCTGAACAAAGATCTTGATCTTGATGATGACATCTGGACTTAATGTGTGCTTAATCACCAGTATATGGTGCACTACTGGTTAAACCTTATTGTTCAGGAGACTGAGAAAAAAGTGTTTTAGTAATCAACTGTATGACTAACATTTTTCTCTGTCTTTAGTCTCTAAGATGAAATATTGTTATAAAATGCTGACAGTACATTGTACAGAAGTATGAAAATGAATATGATGAACAATGGAACATTTTGCAGTAAAGTAAAATATGCATGTGATTAAAAAAAAAAGAACTCTGGATGTGGACTAAAGCTGTACATATTTTAAATATGTTTATATAAAAATATGGTTAAGAAATAATTGGCAATTTCATTTTATTACAGAAACAAATATTCTGTAAATAAAACAGATAGACCATATTTAATGTTATGCAAATATGTGCATAGTTTTTACACTGGTAATTTCAGAAATCTAGGAAATAGATATAATAAAATAATATGTTTTTAGTATTACAACAATGCATATATACAGTCATTATGTCAGATAAATGTGTAAGTGTGTACATCAATTTAAAATTGAGAAAAGATACTATCACTGGACTATATATCAATGCAATATGAGAAATTCTAAATAAATATGGTGCCTTCATTTTCACTTTTCAGTTCCTGTCTTTGTTTATTGTTCCCTGAAATATTTTCCAGCTTTCAATCACCAGTTCGCCAGATTGTCTGACTTCTCAAAAATATGTGATAATTTGATAATGTAATCATTTTTTTTTACATATTACACTATGCTAAAGTATACTGATCAAGGTCAGCGATTCGTGATTAAGACAAATTCATAAAACATACAAAACATGCATTAAAACGGTCTGTTTGTGTCTTTTTATGGACTAAATTGAGAGTTTTATAGTAAATTTAATAAAAAAAGCCTACATTATACAGTGTGTAACTGTTATACATGAGAAGTGAGAAAAATAAATAAATGAGAAGTATAAGTTCAGAACTAAATTTGATTAAATATTTCAATTTCATTAAATCATTTTATTAAATCATTTTCTGAATTTCATGTTTGACCCTCCATAGTGAAATAGCAGTCAATTAAATGAGGGCCAGGAGTTTTAATTTAATTTCTGATTAAGGCTGGGGCATTGTGCTCTAAATAAAACATTATAAATAGTAGGGAAACATCAGACGGGTCTATTGTAGGAGATACTGGAGGCAGAGAGAGATAATGGAAAATAATCTGAAGGATGTAGGGGTGAAGAAATTCACTTCAAAAACAACCCTAGGTATGAGTGATAGAGCACAGGTGAGAGAACTATTAGTCTTCTTAAGGGAAACTAGACTTTATTATAGAATATGATGGTAAGGAAGGAAGGACAATTTTTTTTCTCCCATTCCCCCTCTATCCCTAATTCATCGTAGAAATACAGGTGCATCTCAATAAATTAGAATGTCGTGAAAAAGTTCATTTTTTTCTTGTAAGTTATTTCAAAAAGTGAAACTTTCATATATTTTAGATTCATTGCATGTAAAGTAAAACATTTCAAAAGTTTTTTTTTTGTTTTAATTTTGATGATTAGAGCTTACAGCTAATGAAAGTCAAAAATCAGTATCTCAGAATATTAGAATATTTACATTTGAGTTTCAATTAATGACCATCCCTACAGTATAAATTCCGGGTATCTCTTGTTCTTTGAAATCACAATAATGGGGAAGACTGCTGACTTGGCAATGGTCCAGAAGACAATCACTGACACCCTCTACAAAGAGGGTAAGTCACAGTTATTACTGAAAGGGGTGGCTGTTCACAGAGTGCTGTATCAAAGCATATTAAATGCAAAGTTGACTGGAAGGAAGAAACTGGGTAGGAAAAGGTGCACAAGCAACAGGGATGACTGCAAGCTTGAGAATACTGTCAAGCAAAGCCGATTCAAACATGTGGGAGAGCTTCACAAGGAGTAGACTGAAGCTGGAGTCAATGCATCAAGAGTCACCACGCTCAGACGTCTTCAGGAAAAGGGCTACCAAGCCACTTCTGAACCAGAGACAATGTCAGAAGCATTTTACCTGGGCTAAGGAGAAAAAGAACTGGACTATTGCTCAGTGGTCCAAACTCCTCTTTTCAGATAAAGGTAAATTTTGCATTTCATTTGAAAATCAAGGTCTAGAGTCTGGAGGAAGACTGGAGAGGCACAGAATTCAAGCTGCTTGAAGTCCAGAGTGAATTTTCCAAAGTCAGTGATGATTTGGGGTGCCGTGACATCTGCTGGTGTTGGTCCACAGTGTTTTATCTAGTCCAAAGTCAATGCAATCGTCTACCAGGAGATTTTAGAGCACTTTATGCTTCCATCTGCTGACAAGCTTTATGGAGATGCTGATTTCCTTTTCCAGCAGGACTTTAGCACCTGCCCACACTGCCAAAGGTACCAAAAGCTGGTTCAATGACCATGGTGTTACTGTGCTTGATTGGCCAGCAAACTCACCTGACCTGAACCCCATAGAGAATCTATGGGGTATTGTCAAGAGGAAGATGAGAGACACCAGACCCAACAATGCAGATGACCTGAAGGCCGCTATCAAAGCAACCTGGGCTTCCATACCACCTCAGCAGTGCCACAAACTGATCACCTCCATGCCACGCCGAATTGAGGCAGTAATTAAAGCAAAAGGAGCCCCTACCAAGTATTGAGTACATATACAGTAAATGAACATACTTTCCAGAAGGCCAACAATTCACTAAAAATGTTTTTTTTATTGGTCTTATGAAGTATTCTAATTTGTTGAGATAGTGAATTGGTGGGTTTTTGTTAAATGTGAGCCTAAATCATCACAATTAAAAGAAGCAAAGACTTAAACTACTTCAGTCTGTGTGCATTGAATTTATTTAATACACGAGTTTCACAATTTGAGTTGAATTACTGAAATAAATGAACTTTTCCACGACATTCTAATTTATTGAGATGCACCTGTAGATTGTGAATTTACTTACTGATCCACACTCCGGAACAGAAGGAGGCGGTAATGCACCAATAAGTAGGATGCCAACCGCCTTTAAAAATAATATACATAGTTACACAGTGACACCTCCTGGTTGTTGTCGAGGTATCTGACGCATCCGCATTTGGATTATTTGATTGGTGCAGCGTTTAACGTCACAGAACACGAGACAAACATGGAGGGAAAGACAGAGGACGCGTCCTCAACAGCCCCGAAACACACACCTGCTCAGAAACAGCTCCTTAAAAGACAGCAGGAGCTGGAGCACTGGAAGAGACACTCAAAACAACTGCGAAGCCGTAATTTGATCACGGGCCTGACCATCGGAGCCTTTGTGCTGGGCCTATGTATCCTTCATAGTTTCATAACAAAACAGTTCAGCCTCAACTGCTTTATTTTAATAAGTGATAAACACCTTTTTTTGCACATTTAATTAAAAAACTGCAGTAAAAATGCAGTCGATGTAGGTAGTATTCAAGCTTTCCGACTCTCAGTTACTACTGAAAAACTGTGTTTACCTGGTATTTAAATTTTAGATATTTACTAGGGCTTTCTTGAAAACTCTAACGTTATTAACTTACTTTTCATTTTATTATGATTTTCAGATAAAGCTATAATTAGCATAATGAATTTTCGTAAGAGTACCAAAGGACAATGATGCTTATGATATGCTTCCTTGATATATCAAAGTTAATGTTAAATAATGATTACCGTAGTCATTTACCATGATGCATTAAAGATTACCATGGGACAAAAAAGCATGGTATTACCATAGTGAAGCACCATGACTTTTGTGTTTTTGTAAAATGTTATTAGCACATTTTCAGGTGAATAGATACCTAAATGTTTGTTCAGCCTCTACCAAAATGGTATGATTATAATTTTATGAAAGAATGCCTACCCACCAACTATTAATAACTACAAATCAGTCAAGCCAATTATTAAGTAATAAGTTATTATATGTCTATCTGTGTGGCGTAATGGCCTTGACCCCTGCATCACTCCATCAGTCAGCTACACCATTCTCTCAGTCAGGCAGGAGAGAATCATGGATGAGATTGACGACGAGGCAAAGATCTTCGTCATGAAAGGCCCTCGGACGGGGGCCAACTCTTAGACGCTCCTCTGTCTCACTGATGCCAACTTTCCAGCGTTGGCAGGGCAGTTAACATCTGTCTTGATGTTTGAGACTGTAGATCTCTTGAAACATTATCAATTGGCATATTTTCTGGTGGCCACATTATATGGCACAAAGCAAAAAGCCCTCATGAACTTGTTAACTGTTGTGTTTTTCACTAAGGGATGATTTCGTTATATATTTATTTAATTGAATCATTCCTTGTCTGCCTTTTCTTGTGTTAGTAGCTTGCTGTAACTTAAAAATAAAACAAGTGAATATTGAATTTGATAGGTTTTATTGGCTATTGTTTCCAACGTGACTCATCCAGTTAATATTTCAGAACTGTTTACTTTATAATATTCTATTGTATTCCAGTAGATGGCAGTATATGTCACATTAGTAGGAGGTGATAGGAGCTAGTTTGTTTATACAGTATACAGGCATAGCTTGATAAGCTTACAGGACACACTGTACCTTTCCGGTCATGTGTCACTCAGGACAAAATTGACTAGTTATATAGAAGGCTTGATTTCCAGAGTCTGAGAAATCTGGAGAATATCACAACAAATGTCATAGATTAGTCATGTCATTATGAAAAATTATACATAATGTATTTAACAATCCTAAGGTCTGCAAAGCCTTATCCTATAGAACTATGTTAAATTTAACTTTTGCAGCCTTCTCCACTCTCATAATATTCTTACTGGGGATGTTAAAGGAATATTAAGTGTTGCTTACCTTTAAGATCAATTGTGGCATAATTTTGATCAAGTCGATTATGAATGTTTCTTCCATTTCTTGAAAGAAAATTAAAAATCTGGGATACAGTGAGTCACTTATAATGGAAATGAATAGGGGCCAATCTAGAAACGTGGTTTTACTAGTAAAAATATAGTATAAAATAGTATTTTATCAAGAGATATACAATATGCATTATGCATGTAATGTTTTTTTAAAGAACTAGAAAAAATGCTTATTAACTTTGTGTAAAGTTGCATTTTATTACCATGATGATGCAATCACGCAAACCCTGTAATGCCACAAAACAACAATTTAAACAAATTTATAGTTCAATTGTTACATGATACACAAACAGTCAACCATAATTTCTATGTATTAAAAAAGTGAATATATAAACAAGAATCAACAAGAATATATATATATATATATATATATATATATATATATATGCAATAGTTATATTCAGAAGTTTTATTAACAGATATTTTGAGTATAATTATTGATGCTAGCATGGCAATAAATTAAGTAATTAATAAATAATAATAAAATTATGTATTATTATTAATATTATTATAAAGAAAAGATGGGGCATGTGAATTGTGTATGTGTGTGTGTGTGTGTGTGTGTGTGTGTGTGTGTGTGTTAATGCTTGTTTTGAACCTAGAATATTCCTTTAAATGCAAAGGGCCATCACTGTTTCATGAGAATAACATCATGACCTCTCTCACATGACTCACTTCTGTTGCATGATTATATATATATATATATATATATATATATATATATGTATATGTATGTATATATGATTTGGCAAAAGTTTTTACAAGGGGAGGGGTTGATTAGAACGAAGTGGAGGCAGGAGGCCCAGCTGCTCACGGAGCAGCAATATGTTCATACTGATAAGCAGACACACACACACACACACACAAGTCCTTCTTTTGAGTTTGTGTCACGTGAGGCTGTTCAGAGCCTCAAGCACAGCCATGCTGTATCACGCTCAAGGAGTCGGAGATATCTGCTCCATACAAGCTCATCTGTAGTTCCATTCTGGTCCACATTCATATCATCTTTATCTTTTTTAGACACATTTTTTTTTTTTTAGAATGGTTGCAAGATATTCGGTCATTCAGCTTAAGAAAGTTTCAAGCAAAGCTGTCAGCAGTGTTGTTTTATTATTAATGATACAGAATATGTTTTGAATTACTTTTTATTTTTATGTTTTCCATTTTAATTTTGAAATGTAGTTACAGTAATTTTATTGTTACTTGTTTTTGTTGTATTTTTTTTCTGATTTCAGTTTTAGTCATTTTAGTATTAAACTAGCTGAAATAAAATAAGGTCAAATGTTTTATATTTTATTACAGTTAATATTTAAGTAACTTTTTTTTTTGTTAATGGTTTTAGTTTTAATTTTAGTTTTAGTCAAAAGAATAGATCACACAAATATTAGCATTTGCTGAAAATGTACCGTTGCTTCATGAGAGTAGATTTGGGAAAATTTAGCATTGCATTATTTGCTCGCCAATGGATCCTCTGCAGTGAATGGGTGCCGTCAGAATGATCACAAGAATCCACAAGACTCCAGTCCATCCATTGACATCTTGTGACATTAAAAGCTGCATTTTTGTAATAAATATATAATAAAGACACTTTTAACTTCTGGCCATTGCTTCTAGCTAAAATATGAGCCCTCTATCCACAAAATTAGTTTTATAGTGAAAAAGTCATCTTGTCTGAATCGTGAAAGAAATGTGCACAGATCAGGTACTGTTTATAAATGCAAGTAGTCCAAAACATATATGAATATAAACAAATATGTTTCTGGACAAGAGGGGATGGACTTTTCCACTGGAGGAATCATTGTTATGGATTATGGACTAGTATTTTGGCTAGAAGTGATAGTTTAAAGTTAAAATGCCTTAGTTATCAGCTTTTCACTTCACAAGATGTTAATCGTGGATTACTTGTGGATGATTGTGATGGTTTTATCAGCGGTTTTGATTCTGATGGCACCCATTCACTGCAGAGGATCCATTGGTGAGCAAGTGATGTAATGCTAAATTTTCCCCAAATCTATATTGAGGAATAAACAAACTCATCTACATCTTGGATGGCCTGAAAGTGACTACACTGTCAGCAAATTTAAAGTTTTGGGTGAAATATCCCTTCAATGATAATAACTCTACAGACTTTTGTGTGCTTGTTTTGATATTTCTTTAGATCACATTTTAAGCGCATTGTTCATTTTGCAGACTATAGGGATAATTCACTCAAAAGGGAAAATTCTGTTATCATTTATTCACCCTTATGTTCATTTTCAAACCTGTATGATTTAGTTTTTCTTCGCAGAAGAACATTTTAAAAAATGTTCAAATATATGCCCCTCCCCCATACTGTCAAAGTCTATGGGGTCCAGTGTTTGTATATAAGTTGAGAATGAAAAAAGTCTGACATAATTTATCTGTGTTCTGTTGCCCCAGAGTGTTCAGCGCTCCTATGATCACCGTTGTCTAAAATGAACATAAACACTGTTGTCTAGTCACCTGCTGCTGTGTATGAAACCTCCCCGGTGGCCCACTGCTACATGGTGATTTAAAGTTAATACTTAGAGTATTTAAGCCAATAGAAACACAAACAGTCGGAAACAGATGACCTATGCTTCAGTGGCTAGACCCTTGCTGGCCCTCACACTTCTCTGCGATCACAATCAGTCCATGTCCTTTAATTGGGCATTAGCTCATTGCTAGGAAACTAAGCCATCATAACAAAGACACCTACAGTGAGAGAAACAGAGGCTGCTCAAAATAGCCACCGTGAACCTATAGAGATAAATGACTTGGTATGGAAAATTTTCAGTGATTGTTATAAAGCAAAGAAAAAAACAAGCAGTTTATTTGGATTGCTATGTGATATATGCATGCTGTATGTGAATGGGATAATATTAATAGTCACATGACCGCAATATAAGCATTGAGGGGTGAGAACCAGAAAGGCGTAAGTGACATTTCACCAACTTTACAGGTGAGCCAAAATAGTTTGATCTGACTTTGTGTACTGATTTCAATTGTTTATAATAAAAATTTGTACACTCATGGATGACAGTACTTTTGCCAGTAGAAAGAGCTCATTAAGAGCTTTCATTTGATATATATATATAGCTCCATTTCACCAAAAATGTCATTTACACCCGTCTGGTTCTCACCCCTCGTTATCATGTACTATGTTGTATTGACAGTCCTCCACTAAACAGCTATAGTGTGATACTGATGTGTATGGAAGTGTGGCACACATCTGAGCCTATATCAACATGCTGTGAAGAGGATTTAATTACACCTGATGTCTATGTTTATGCAACTCTGATACTGCTCATCAGCTGATCAGTTATTATTAGTTTCTGTTATGTGCTAGCTACTTACTGTAACATGATCGTGGGGTCATGACCACATTGACATGTCCTACCCGATATTCAGATTAGTGGATGACTGATCCCATACCGATTCTTAAATTATTTTAGTCCCCTCCAACCTAAATATATAGTTATATTCTTGAATGTGCTTCAGGCTAATGGAATACAGCAGGATTGAATCATTCTCTGACTAATTACATGAATGTCATTAAGGATTCTGACTAATCAGTCTCATGGGAACCGCAGAGAAATAATTCCATCTGTTCAGTTTATTCCCTTTTAAATGGGGAGGTTTTGATACTTTGGATTTGAATTAAGCAGTCGTTCCTTGAATTCACTGCTTTGTGATTTCAAAGATCTGGGGTTCCCTGCACTGAGTTTAACTTGTTGACTCTGTAATGATCTTGCAACAGACAAACCCAAAGTAACTTAGGCAATAGCATGTGGCAAGACGTTTCAACATTTATTCCTTAAAACTAAAGTCTTTTATAGGATTTTTATTTCTGATTTCATTTTGGCTAATAGTAATTCTGATATTTTCAGCTCACTAGAAATTATTCTTTATATTCTAGTACATTTTCTGTTCAGTTATTCACTAGTGTTTATTAATTGGTTCATAGTCACTTTACCAATAGCAACAAGTAACTTTTTCATTCTTACTAGTAATAAATTGCAAAACTTTATCTGTGCCCATATCAACTATATCTGATAATAGGCACCCACTGTATAATGAGATTGAGCTTTGCCTTCAGGCAGAAGATTTAGGATACTGGTGTTTTTTAAAAATAGGGGGAAAAAATCTTTTATATAACAGGCAGAGAAGTTTTTAAATAAAAGACAGGTAAGAAAGAAGGTTTTTTCTTTTTCTTTTTTTTTCTCCCCTTCTCTAAATGAGCAGGTCTCATTCAGTGTTGGTATTTTATTTATTTATTTATTTACTAAGTGCTGTGAAATTTGTATTGTCCTACTGTGAAATCTATGTTGTTTTGTCTTTTGTGAGAAACCACATATGGAAAAAAAGTCACTTAAACAAAATTTCCCCAAGGGGATGAATAAAGTTACTACTACAACTTTCGAGAGTGAACTGAAATGGTCTGGGGTTGATTTATTTTATTGTATTTTATTTATTTACTTCAGATCCTCATGAATTAATGACAAAAGTTTGCAATTTGTTACCCAGTTACAGATGCTTGTAACATAAAAGTATTATTATTGTTGTTGTTGTTTTAAATAAATTCTACCAATTAAAGAGATATAGTCACTTTGGCAACAAGCACTAACATCCAGTGAACCTTGTGAAAGTGAAAGATACTTGTCATTATTAAAATGACTAGTTATTAAAAAAAACAATAATGAATTCTAACAATAATAAAGTTTTAAATAATAAATGTTTCATCTGCTTGCCATAATAGACAGATGTAATCTAGGCTATCTGAGACATGAGGGACTGCATTTATGGCATTGTAGCTTTGACTGTTTGTGGTCCCTTGCAGACTAATTACTAAGGTGTTTTTCCACGGGGAGGAGCAACCAGAGTAGCGTAGCGTACTACACACTTGCGCTTGGAAAGCGAAGGCAAAGCGTGCGCTCCGTGGACGCGCTAGAACGCCACGCCGTGATATTCGAATTATTAACCTACAGTTGATTGCTGCGTGATATTTCTACAGAACGTTAACTTGCGTTCGCATTTATTTTACAGTCGCGTTGATTTTTTTATAGGCTAATCTGCATTGCGCTCTTGGAGAAGTTCGTTCTTGAACTGTTGTTATGGTTTGGAGGGGCTAAATGTTAACGCATAGTTGTTATGGAGTAATTCTGGAACGCAAAGACATGTAATGCACCAGATTATGCGCTGCAGTTCTAATGTTAACTACACAGATATCTACTACAATGTCACAGGCTGAGGTTGACATGGCAGGTCTTGGCTTCCCGAAGTTGCCTGCGGGTTTTGACGCGGACTCGTTCTTCCCAGCGCGCCTGCCGCCGAGACGGAGGAGACACTCGGCGAACTCCAGGAGAAATGCCTACAGGATTAACAAACTCCACACCATGGACGTTGAGCCCCAGGAGAGCATCGCACCTCTGACAAAAACTCTTTCGTGGTCAGCCGACAACATTTTATCGGAAGGTGCCAACGAGGAGAAAAAGACGTACTCTTCTCCTCCAGTGTCACCTGTCTCCAGCTCGCCACCTGAGACGCAAGACTCGGACCCGCAGCCAGCTGATACCTGGGCCACCGAGGAGCCCAGTGCGCAGGAGGCTGATGCCAGCTCGGACTCGGAGGAAGAAAGCACCCAGAAGAAGGCTGTTTTGTCAAGAGCTCCGTTTGAGAGCAAACGCGAGCAGGAGGAAAAGGATGAAGTTGAGACTAAAGCTGTGGCGACTTCACATGATGGAAGGTTTCTGAAATTCAACATTGAGATCGGAAGGGGGTCCTTTAAGACAGTCTACAAAGGCTTGGATACGGAGACCACCGTGGAGGTCGCTTGGTGTGAACTACAGGTAAGAAGTTGTACAGGTCAGTTACTTTAATGGGGGTCAACTTTTCGGTCAGTAAACGTCTGGATGCAGTTGGTTAAGGTTCGAGTAACTCAAATTGCCGTATGGCGCCCCTAGCGACGTCAGGTAACTGTGAAATGACTCAAACGGGCAACTGTATGTAGCAGTTCATAGATGTGCATTGGGTCATCTATCGGGTCAGCAAGTGTTTTAGGAAGGGTTCTGTATGGTCACAATCTTATGATGTTGAGGAGGTGGTGATGAAAAAGGGAGTAATTAAACTAACAAGACTAAGTTAGCATTTAGATTGGCTTTGTGTCATACAATGACTGCGACCAGCTGATATCTAAACTCACCCTATGATGAATGGACGAACATGGTCTTTGTTATCTTTGCATTGTTAGTAATCAGATGCATGTGTTCTTTAATGCAAATGAGAGTGACACTGATGTCAGGCAGTTTTCATCAGCATGTGACATTACAGTCTAATTAAGGCAGTGATTTTTAAAAAAGTCACATTTTTGTTTTGATAGTAGGCTATACTGAAAATCATTATCTCATCCTAAGAGGCAAGACGTGCATCACGTGAAGTGTCAATAGGATGATTAATGTGCGAGGCTCCAGACAGGAATGGCTAGGTCAAGGTGTATGTCATGTTGAATGTTTTAGTGTTAAATATAGTTAACCTATTTTTATTTTCACCTCAGACAGTTATGTTTTTAAGTAAGTTTGAGCTTTACTCTAGTTTAATCATTTTGACTGGGTTGTCAAATACAATTTATTTTTAACTTTACAAATTGATCTTGATTGAATGGAGTGATGGTCTGATCTATCTTACGTTTTAGGTGCATGTTCTGATTTTTTTTTGTACATTGAATCCAAAACTCTACACTTTAAAAAAAAATGCTGGGTTAAATACAACCCAGCGCTGGGTCAAATATGGATGAACCCAGCGATTGGGTTGTTTAGACCCAGCGGTTGGGTTACTGCCCAGAAGGTTGGGTTAAACATTTAACCCAGCTGTTGGTTAAAAACAACCCAATTGCTGGGTTTGACCATATTTTACCCAGCACAGGATTGTATTTAACCCAGCATTTTTTAGAGTGTAGAATTCTTCACTGTGCGTTAGGAACTTTCTTCTCCAGTGCTGAAAGCTGTGTTGGCTATTATGTCCACAGTCCCGGGTAACCTGAGTATTGGGCACTGGACCTTCTCCCAGGCGTCCTTATGGTGCAATATGCAAGATGTCACATGCTGTGGTTACTAGGCAAATTGTTGGGGTCATTAAGTACATTTTTCAAGCAAAAACTTGCATGCTTAAACATGCTATGTTCACACTACAGATGGAATTGGCCCACTAAGCAATACTTTTCAAATCTGATTTTGGCTAATTCAATAAATCCAATAAATTCAATAAAGTGTTTCTCATTTGTGACCCTTGACCACAAAACTAGTCATAAGTGTAAATTTTTCGAGATACATCATCTGAAAGCTGAATGAATAAGCTTTCCATTGATGTATGGTTTGTTAGGATAGGATCATATTTGGCCGAGACACAACTATTTGAAAATCTGGAATCTGAGGGTGCAAAAAAAATCAAAATACTGAGAAAATCGCCTTTAAAGCGGTCCAAATGAAGTTCTTAGCTATGCATATTACTAATCAAAAATTAAGTTTTGATATATTTACGGTAGGAAATTTACAAAATATCTTCATGGAACATAATCTTTACATAATATCCTAATGATTTTTGGCATAAAAGAAAAATGGATAATTTTAACCCATACAGTGTATTACTGGCTATTGCTACAAATATACCTGTGCTACTTATGACTAGTTTTGTGCTCCAGGGTCACATTTGGTCTGATTTGATATGATCATGGATAACAAGAAAGGAAATCAATGCTAAATGCAAATAATGAAATGTAATTGAATTGTATTTAGGATAGAGAATGAGAATCAGCTTTTTAAAGGGAGGATAAGTTGCTTTCCATATCATTTGTTGTTGACATCAAAGGTTGAATGTCTAAACTCTTCAGGCATCACTTGGTAAAAGTTAACCAAATCAGCCAGATGCCAGCATGAACAGGTTGGGTGACATACTCTCATCTTCGAAAAGAATGAACGAAGCTACGCCTCTGAAAGAAAACACAACCTAGATGACTTTCAGTACAGGTTCACTTGCAGTTATGATTATCACATTTTTACTTAACATTATATTCATGTTATATTCAAAATTTTTATTTTATTTGGAATGACAAGATAGAACATGTATATACACACAAATAGCTATTAAAATGATCTCGGTGTACCCCTTAAAGTTAAGATTTTCAAAACATTTTTGTTTATTTTGTGTGCTAAACTATTTTGTTTCACTATAAACATTGTTGGGTCATCACTTTATGTAAAATTTGGGCTTTGAAACAAAACCAGTTGAAAACCACTGCTATACAAAGAGCTCAGCATAGACTTCAGTTCATGTATTTCCTTAACTTCACTCATCACTGTGCAGGTGCACTTTACAGTCTTCGTCATTCATTGCCAGTGGCACTTTTCTTGTACAAAACCGCTGTCAACACAATTACTAATGAATGCTTCTTTGGCTGTTTTATTCTTTCTCCTTGATGCATTCAGGAAAATATAGCGATATATTGGATTTTTTAGTTAAAAAAAAAATCTTTAAGGGAAAATTCACACAAGCATTATTTTCTCAGCCTTCACTTGTTTCAAACCTGTATTAGTTTCTTTCTTCTGTTGAACATAAAAGAAGATATTTTGAAGAATGTTTGCAACCGAACAACAGCATGGGGGGTGAGTAAATGATGACAGAATTTTCATTTTGCGTGAACTGTCCCTTTAAGGCCTGTAATGTAAGTGTAGCTTTAGTGGAGGCATTGATTGTTCTGCTGACAGTGCTGTCTACAGCACTTGGACTCTTTCTTTGTAGTCGCAGGACATGTTGTCTGTCTCGTTAGAAAGGGATGCTTGTTAATCCTGTGAACGGCTAGGAAAGTGGTTTTGTGACGTTCCCAGACTGCCGGCCCCCGGTCATTCACAGAGAGCTTGTTTACCCCTCACAGTTTTATCTGAGAAAGCCATTCCTCAGCGACCCTTTATCCTGCAGTTCATTTTTCTGCCTGCTCGTCACACCTCTGAATGCACCATTTACTGCCTGTGGCGTGTTCATTGAGCTAATTCTGTTGAAAGTGTAGAACATTTATTTTACCCAGAATGCAATGCCTAATTAGCTCGCTAAGTGGTCGTCTGGTGGAGGGGAGCTGCCATGGTGACGGTGGCTTGTGACCACTGAGGATGGCTCCACGCTCTGTGAAAATGACACAGGCTTTGCTTTGAGACTTAAGGCGGTTAATGGGATTGACTGAAGTCTCTCACTCAGTGATCTCTCTTTCATGATGCTGACGTGAGGGGAGATCAAGGATAAGAATGACTTAACACAGAGCTTGGCTCATTCAGTGCGTGTGTGTTTAAGACCCCATGAGTGCTGCATATAATTTTAGGGGGCAATAGGTTTTTACTTGTTATTAGTGTGGCACAGTTTTTTTTTTTCTTTTCCAAATTTGTTTCAGAATAATATTTATTGTGAAAAGCGCTTTATAAATACATTAAAATTGAATTGAAAATGTTTATCATATTCAGATGTTGGGTAAAAAGTCTCTCTCTCTCTCTTTCTGCATATGTATATGCATATATATATATATAACCTTATTTTTCATATTAACCTTATTTTTAATTATTATTTTGTAATTATTTTTATTTTTATTATTCTTTTTATATTTTAATAATATATATATATATATATATATATATATACTGTATATATAACCTTAATTTTAAACATTTAAACATTTAAAAGTTATTTTAAATTGTAATAATATTTCACAATATCACTGTTTTACTATATTTTTGATCAAATAAATGTAGCATAAGTGAGGGGAGCATAAGAGACTTTCTTCAGAAATAATAAAAAAATCATAATTATTCTGTAATTGTTCCTTTTGTCCAGTAGTGTGCGTGTGTTCACTATTGAAAATGTAGATTATAGATCTTATATTTCTAAAATTATTTACATCTCAAATGAACTTAAAATATTTCATATATAATTAATATGATTTGTTTACTTGTAAACCATGTCCTGATAAAGTAAATGTGCATTTTTAATTTGTCTTTTAAACATATAGACTTATTGATCTGATTATGTTTACATTCATGCGTATCTCTCTGCCTCATTTCTGCTGCTCGCTGATTAGAAGCTGAGCATGCTGTGGTCATGTCTCACACTTGTTGTCTAATTCATAGCTCCACGTGGCTCAGCTGTGGGGTCTGATATTCTGTTTCCTGTAGAGAGGGGCACTAGGGGTGGAGATTAAGGGGCTCGCATGTCTGTCAGGTGGTCGAGCTGGATAGAGATAGAATGTAATTGACAAGCTGCATGGAAAGAGGCCATTGGCCCCAGAACTTGGGGGAAGGTGGAAGTATTCAAAGTGTGTAACAGATGGTCTACGCTGTGTTCATAGCTAGCTTAAGGTCAGCCAGTTGTGTAGGTGGGTTCATTTAATGAAATCCGAGTTTGATATAATTACAATTATTTAATGTTTTAAAATCATAATTATTGCAAACTTTGAACCGATATATTAAACATCTAATCTTTTCTTGTTGTCCATTCATGTCCAATTTTTTTTTTAATTGACTGTCATATCACTGTCTGTTTTTCAATAGCGCAGCACCAGTAGATCTTCTACATAATATTTATTTGCACTTGTATTCCAAAACGGAGCTGCAGGCTTGTGGCATTTGAAGGTGGATTAACTCAGAAAAAGTCATTCCCTCCCAAGCATTCATCATCTTTCTGAGCTGCAGGCTGCATAAGAGTTTACCAGCTCCCCAAGGCTTTAATAACCAGCCTGAATGTCTCTTGAGTTTCCCTTTAAATCCCAAATGAACTGCTTCGCACCCTGCTTCAGTCCCTAGTTTTCAATGTAACTAATTTTCCTCTGTGTCAAGTCAATATTTTTCCTTAATAACTGTGTGATTATAGATAGCAGTGCATGAAAGTCATAATTCTGATGGCTTGAATACAACCCATTGTAATTCAGCACAGCAGGTGGATTTCACCAGCTGATCCTTCTCATTTCACACCCTTTATCTCACTTATTCCAATGAAGTCAGACATGAAACGCATTCATAAAAGGATAAAGGCAACAACAGCTGGTTAAAAGAAAATTTGTTGCTCAATACATCGTTAGAGGGCTGAGGCCGTGCCTTGCTTCGCCACGCGTTCTGCTCTTGAATGACACTCTTCCTTTTTCGTCATTGTAGAGACTTCTCACACAAAGGCTGTGGCCTGAAGGTCTATTGTGGCATCAGTTGCACAGCATATCAGTTTTTTCCCAGGCAACTGTGAGACTATATCATGCCTTTTTTTTCTTTTTGATTTCCAAATGACTTCTCACAATGAGACTGAGGTTTTGAGGTCCCTCAGTTTTGGACTCCACAAAACTGGAGTTCGAGTTTTGTACACGGGTAGATAGGTAGAACTTCAAAACTTCAGAACTTCAAAATTTCATGTTTAATTCAATATTACTTGCAGTTTCTTTGTAATTATTTGAGAAATTTACTAGCAAATTCTGAGTGAAACTGTTTCTAAGTAAATCCTACACCTAGTGTATTCTTAAATTATTAAATTAAATTATAAAAAATATACATTTAAAATGATTTTTTTTCTCTGTCTTTCAAGAAAATGACTTATCTAGCACTAAATATTTGTCAGCATCTTATATTGTATATATTTTAAAATAGATAATAGCATTTACATCACATCCCATTTAGTTTACATGTCTTTGGTAGTTTGTTGCTGGTGGTATTTGGAGGATTTTCTTATTCTAGAGGGCATTTTATTGCACAAAATTCTGTACACCTGTGCAAACCAGATAAGCCATCAGTATGTTTGGTCCATTTTCTTGTATATATTAAAATGCTAAGTATATATAGAGTGCCGCTTGAAAGTTTGTGAACCCCTTGCAGTATCTGTAAAAATGTTAGTAATTTTAACAAATTAAGAGAGATCATACAAAATGCATGTTATATGTTATTTAGTACTGTCCTGACCTGAGTAAGATTACATTTAGTCCACAAGACAAAAAAATAGCTGAAATGATTAAAATAACCCCCTTCAAAAGTTTGGGAACCCTTGGTTCTTAATGCTGTGTGTGGTTACCTGGATGATCCACGAATGTTTTTTGTTTTGTGGTGTTGTTCATGAGTCCCTTGTTTGTTCTGAACAGTTAAACTGAGCACTGTTCTTCAGAAAAATCCTCCATGTCCTGCAGATTCCTCAATTTTCCAGCATCTTTTGCATATTTGAACCCTTTCCAGCAGTGACTGTATGATTTTGAGATCCATCTTTTCACACTGAGGACAATTGAGGGACTCAAACACAACTATTAAAAAAGGTTCAAACATTCACTGATGCTCCTGAAGGAAACAAGATGCATTAAGAGCCGGGGGGGTGGGGGGGGGGGTGAACATTTTTGAATTGTACTTAATTTGTCTTCCGGGAAACATGCAAGTATCTTCTGTTGCTTCTGAAGGGCAGTACTAAATGGAAAAAAAAAATTATATTTCTACAAAATCAGAAAAATTTGGACATCTTCATCCTGTTCAAAAGTTTTCACCCCCCCGGCTCTTAATGCGTCTTGTTTCCTTCAGGAGCATCAGATACTTCAGTAGTGTGACCTGAATTATATTCCCAATATTCAGTCTCAGGAAGTGCATCACTTCCCCCGGAGAATCTTGCATGCTGAAGGAGCTGATTGTATGACATGTCATCACTTTCCATAAATGCTTGACCGGACACTTAGGCAGAAAACATATGTTTTCCGCTGATTTAGTCTCGTTTTGGATTCTATACTGCAAGCTGCCCTTTCAGCTGAAGGAGTGGCCCTTCCAGGCCTAGTGATGATAAGCTTCTCTTCAAGCAAAAGTGGTAGGGCAAATTCTCCTACTATGGTCTTATTCAAACAATAGTATATTAGATAATTAGTCACACATCCAAAAAAAATCTCCATCTGTCTGTATAGTTGTTTCAGCGGTGCAACATTCCTCCTAATTGCAACTTCCTTTGGCAGTGGTGTTGGTCGCCCGCTGTTTTATGAGGCATGAATGTAGCTCAGACCCAGAATGCTGTATTTCATATGAAAGTATCAGCAGGTAATGAGGTGTTATCACCAGCAGCCATGAGAGTGACGGCAGACGACTTTAACAGCGCTCATGCTGACGTTGTGTGTGACTGGCTTCGGAATGCCAAATTGGAGTGCTGGCTGTGTTAATATTAACTTTATCTTAATTTCATCTTCCATTGGCATCAGATACTTCATATTCATACGTATGGGCGTCTTGGAGATTATATTGCTTATGACTTTCAGTCTGCAGCATTACAACTAATTGCGCTCAGAAATTCTAATATGCACTGCCTGTCAAATCTTTGGAATATTTAAGACTTTTTTTCAGTGTTTTTGAAAGAAGTCTCTTATGTTTCCCAAGGCTGAAATTATTTGATAACAGTAACATAGAAAACAATTAGTAAAGACATGTATAATGTTATGAAAGAATTCTGCTTCACATAAATGCTGTTTATTGAATTTTCTATTAATCAAAGAATTCTGGAAAAAAATGTCATGGTTTTAGGCACCAAAAAGTTTTTCAGCATAGATAACCATTATTAATAAATGAACACCAGTAATAACTGATAATAATTGTGCCCCGAATCATAATATCAGAATGATTTCTGAAGGATCATGTGACACTGAGGACTGGAGTGATGGATGCAGAAAATTTAGCTTTGTCATCACAGGAATAAATTACATTTTAAAATAATAAAACAGAAAATGGTTCTTTTAATTTGTATTAATATTTCACAATATAACTGCTTTTACTGTATTTTTGATCTAATGCAGTCTTGGTGAACAAAAGAGACTTCTTTCAAAAACATTAAGAAATCTTAATAATTCCAAACTTTTGACCAGTAGTGTAGATCTAAAGGTGTTTTCTGTATCTTGACCTTGGCTAATGTGTGTACACATAATATCTAAAAATTGTATCTTTTGTACATGCAAACAGGTTTAAAGTCTTTTTCCTGATGGATACATGAAACCTTTCCACCTGTTTGTACTTTAAACAAACTATGGCTCTGCCTTGCCCTTATTGCTTAATGTCAGCAAGACTGGGCAAACCAGACACCAAACGCAGGGAAATACTGTTCTTGTGACAGGTTTTCTGTCTTCAGGCATCTCATTTAATGATTAAAGGGACAGTTCACCCAAAAAATGAAAATTCTGTCATCATTTACCCTCAAATTGTTCCAAATCTACACGAGTTTCTTTCTTCTGTTGCACAAAAAAGAAGATATGTTGAAAAAAGTAACCAAACAACTGATGGTAGCCATTGACTTCCATAGCATGGAAAACATATAGTCATTGGCTATACTGTCAACTGTTTGGTTACCAGCAATCTTCAAAATATCTTCTTTTGTGTTCAACAGCTGAAAGAAACTGGAACAAGTGGAAAGTGAGTAAATGGTGACAGACTTTTCATTTTAGGGTGAACTATTCCTTTAAACACTGGCGGTTTTGAAAGAGAGCTGTGAGAATATGGGCAGCACTTCTAGCCTTAGGCTGTTTCTTGAGACAGACACAGTAACAGTGTTTGTGAGCTGGAAGTTAAATATACTTGACAAACTGGTTCGAAATTAAATCTTTTTGCAAATAAGCACTAAATGACCCATGACATAGAACAAGTCTTAGTTTCACATGGCACCTACATATACTTTTTTCCACCTATAATTGATTTCAGAACCCGCCCCTAAATGACACGTCCAAATAAACTGAACTGTGGTTGGTCACTTCACATGCCAATCAAACTGTTGTCTCTTCCTGTATAATTGGGCTGTTTTTGACAAGAATAAGGTGCATTGTGGACATTGGCTTTCAGAACTAGGTTAGGATTTCACCACTGTAAATCACGAGAAGAGATTTGGCTGAACCAGACGGAAGAAGTTTTATTGGCTTTTAGCATTTGGCCACTACACTCTGTGTTATTCTTTTCTTTTTATGCATGTCTTCCTCTCTGAAATAGTGTCATAATATACAGTGTCCTCTGACGTGGACGTTTTCCAGATATTATGTGTCAGTGAGGAGCCAGTGGGATTAGCAACAGGTGAAGAGTTGCTGTTGATGCTATCTCATCAGATATGTTGCTGTTGGAAAGTGGCCAGGGCTGGATCCCGTCTGTCTGTCACAAGATGCAACCCAGTCATACCTGGTTCTTTTCGTCGCAGTAGCTATATTGCCTGTTACAGTTCAGTACAGGTGTTAGAATGGTCTCCTTGAAGCAGATCCTTATTTGTGTTCAACAGAGGAATTCCTGGCTCTGTTTTGACTCCCTTAAACATTTTATAAGTGGAATCTCAGCTGGTTTTAGTCGTGCTATGTGTGAATGAGATAACATATGCAAAATAGGCTACGCATACCATTATCATTGTTGCCTAACCATTTATATATCAACACTCCCTTCCTCCCCAGTGACAAAAATACACTTGTGGGCGTTAAAGGGATGAGGAGTTTCTGAAACTTTTTTTGTGCAACTTTTGTACACAGAGTCTGTAACATTGTGTATTTTTATGTAGTGACTTAAAAACATGTGACCTCTGTGTGTCTTTTGAGATTACATCAGATCTGGTGTTGTCATACTCTGATCACTCGTTTACAGTAACATGAGTATTTTAGTACAAAGTGTTGCAAATTCAGATGAGTCAGAAGAAAAGGTTGTCGTATATCTGGATCCTCAACATTGTGTGGCCTTTTCAATATGTGAGCCATTATATTTTTAATATGGTTGTAAATATAATAATTTGATTGAATAAATGACATGAGATTAGTTAACCATTACCTGTATAGTTGCTTATATTGAATGTAGTTGGAGGAATATATGTTATTTTTCTTTTTTTAATGTTTTTAATGTTTATGTTAATTAGTTAAATTATTTTTGCAATCTTTTTATCCCACTCTAGTAGTATTTTCAAAACATTATATAAAAATATCATACTTATGTTCAGACTTTTAAAATTTTTTTTACTACAACCCGAATTCCAGAAAGGTTGGGACGTTTTTTAAATTTGAATAAAATGAAAACTAAAAGAATTTCAAATCACATGAGACAATATTTTATTCACAATAGAACATAAATAACATAATAAATGTTTAAACTGAGAAATTTTACAATTTTATGCACAAAATTTTATGTTCATTTCAAATTTGATGCCTGCTACAGGTCTCAAAATATTTGGGATGGGGGCATGTTTACCATGGTGTAGCATCTCTTCTTCTTTTCAAAACAGTTTGAAGACGTCTGGGCATCGAGGTTATGAGTTTCTGGAGTTTTGGTGTTGGAATTTGGTCCCATTCTTGCCTGATATAGGTTTCCAGCTGCTGAAGAGTTTGTGGTCGTCTTTGACGTATTTTTCATTTAACCTTTTGAGCGGTACGTTCCCACATATGGGATATTTATTTCCGTGCCCCTGGGAGTACGGTCCCACATATGGAATTTAGAACATTCGGTAGCGTCGCATAACTGCCAAATTCAAACTGTGGTTTCGCGCGTTGGCTGGCGCTGAGCCAGAGAGAGACGTGCACTGTGATTGTCATGTTATCACAACTATGCAGTGTTCTTAACCACATAATGCATATTTTAGGTTTCAGACATTTAAATACACATAAGTACTAGTAAAACAATACATTTAGAGCTTGTAAA